>NTHP01000067.1:105932-155775 GCA_003416845.1 Oplegnathus fasciatus | reverse complement strand
TGTCTCTACTGCTATTATATTAAGAAGACTGTATATCACATAACATAAGTGTGTAATTTGTGATGGAAATCTCTCCTGTGTTTGTCATTTTTCTAGTGCCCAACCCTGTGTTGAACCTCGTAGCCAGCCCTAAATCCACCACCTCAGTAGAAGTGAATTGGTTATACCCACAGGGAGCCAATCAGTATTACAAATACTTGGTTCAAGCCTACAATACCACGGGAGTACTGTTTAACAAAACAGTCAGCAATAACAGCACTGATGTACCAGACCTGGAGCCAGGAACTAAATACAATATAAATGTCACGACGATAGCAGCACCAGGAAGTGCATCCACAGAGGAACAGACAGTCAGTTACACAAGTAAGGCCTCATATTTATATCAGAACTTTTAAATATCTTATATACTCAAAAACAATTAAGGATACCACAAAAATGTAAAATACTTGTTTCCACTGTGGTCTTTAGTCTTACATAACCCTCTGCTGTATTTGCTGCAGTGCCCAAAGCAGTGACCAACCTCAGAGTAGTGGATGTGAACACAACGGCCATCCGGCTGACGTGGCAGAGACAAAGTGATCATAAGTCTTCCTACTCCTACCTGGTGAAAGCGCTCCAGGACGGCATGGTTGTTAAGAATGATTCAACTGTGACTGAGACGTACACCTTCTTCCATCTGTTCCCTGGAAAACTGTTCACCTTTGATGTGTTTACAGTAGTAGAAGGAGTCAAGTCCACAGTGGAAAGCACATCAAGTTACACAAGTATGTCTTCAAAGAAATGTGTTTTTATATATATGTAATACATTATTGTTGGCTAAAAAGATTACCTAATTGAAATTACAATCAGTACCTAAGGAGTACCAAAACTCAGTCATGTATTGATGATTACTTTAAAGGGGTGCTCCAGCAATTTAGTATTGCACTTTCATAAATTTGAGGGACTTGTGAGAGACAGATATAAAAAAGAATGGTTAAAATCCAAGCAGCAGAGGCTGACATAATGACTTATAGCCTCTTGTTTGTGTCAATCTCCAAAAACGCTAGAGCCTACAATTTCCATAATGCAACTCAACATTAGACGCCTCCTGTCTGTTAAACGTAACTCCACTCCTCCAGTTTGTAACACCGGCTTTCTGTTAAAAAGTCTCATCAGGGTTATTTTTTCTAACTTTGGAGAGCTCCCCCCAGAGCCACAGAAGACATTATACAACTGTTTTTACAGCAGGCTGAGTCCTCCATGTGATGAGTACTGTAAACTGAGCTTCATGGGTTTTTTTTGTGTATTTAATTTTCCCATTTGATTTGGTGAGGGTACAGGCTTAATGCTCTCATACAAGTAACATAGACTTGTACACCAAGATTTACAATATATAGTACATACCATGCTGAATACACAGCGTCTAGGACAACAAATAAAATAGACAGATTTGTGGAAGACGGGGTACAGAACTACAGAATAGACTTTAGAGCATTCCCATATTGTAAGCATGAAAGTACCAACTGATTTTTGAGCACACAAAGTGCGTAAAGGATTTTGAGTAAATCTTAGTTACTGTAGCATCTTTTTCTTGGTGTTCTGTAAAATCCTTGAATTAACTTGCAGTAATGGATTATTATAATTGTGGGATGTCAGAGCAACATTATTCCATAATTTCTGCAATTTACATCTTTTAAATCCACATTCCCTACAGCAGCTGTACCTACAGGTTTATTTCATTTGTCTTGTAATTTTTCATACAGACGAGAGACAAAACCAAGTTTTGAAATTGCACAAGTCAATAAATGCAATAAGGGACGAAGAGACAAAGGTTTTTTTCACGGGACACCACCACGAGCAATGCCGTCCATAGCTGTATATATATGAAAAGGTACTGCTAGGCAAATTGAAAGTCAATTTAAGATCTTGAAAAAGGCAGCATTCATCAAAAAAAACAAAAACAAAACAGCAGTGTTTTGAAAGAACAGAAAACAAAATATCTTTAACGGTGTATGATGACACTATTCTTTTAGCCATGGTACAAACAGCTGTAAAATCAGTGGAGCGCCCCTTTGAGAATATTTGAGATGTGAAGTTACTGCACAGATAATAAAAGTGGAAAAATTACAGGCTTAGAAAATGTGTTTCAGGAATTTTCCACACTGTCACATTAACTCCTAGAAGTAATTCTCTCAAATGTAACTTTGGTCAGAAAAACTTAAAACTTAAAATTTGATTGCATTTAGAATACATAACTGTGTTACAGTCAATTTGTTATTACCCAACCCTGTATATTTCTTCAAGTTAATTTGATGTGTGTTCATTAGCTCAGGCAGAGCTAAAACGAAGGATTTTCTAAATGTATATTACATCTTCTTTTTTACAGAGCCTGAAACAGTTTCTGACATCTTAGCTATAGGAAGCACAACTGACATGTCAGTGAGCTGGACACCAGCAGGTGGGCAGGTGCTCTCCTACACTGTCCTGCTGCACAGAGACAGTCAGCTGGTGGACAACAAAACGGATCTGAGCAACACTACTACCAACACAACTTTTGTGGACCTGAACCCAGGAGTGCTTTACTGCGTGGTGGTGGTCACTAAAATTGGACCTTTTGAGAGAAACAGTTCAAGTGTTTGCAACGCAACTTGTGAGTTACGACATCGTGACCTATGAGCCTGTGCACACTATATGTACAATGTATATGTAGTGTATGTTATTTTGACCAATATTTATTTTAGAAATGCCTGTAGTGTTTGAATCAAGCACTAATGAAACTGTGAAACCTTCTCCTGTTCAGTACCCAACCCTCCCGGCCCCATTATGGTGGCGTCTCAGACTGTGGAGTCCATCAACTTTACCTGGCCCTTTCCAGAGGACATGAACCATAGTCAGTACAACTTTAGCGTGTCCAGCTTAAACGGCCCCCTTCTGATTCAAAACAACTGGTTCCTGTTGGACGGTCTCCAGTCTGGAAGCCCCTACAATATCTCTGTTGTTACTGTAGGCGTGCAGAGCTATGAGAGCACAGCAGTGACAGCAATAAACTATACCAGTGAGTGAGATTAACACACACATGATCACACCGTGGTTATTATTGTGGATCTTATTAGCTATACTTAAGGGCTTTTTTTAGAGATTTTATTTTTGTAAAGTTTTTATTTCAGCCTTGTTTCAGCCAGCTTTAACACATACCAGCTCTGTATATCCTCTGTATCTCATCTGTCTCATTTCCTCAGGACCATATAATGTAACCACGCTGGAACAGGCAGAAATAACCACAAATGCAGTGACCTTGGTGTGGGAGCAGCTGGACAGTAAATCTGACTACTCATATGCGGTGCAGGCCTCCATCGCCAACGGCTCCTTAGTGGCGTTACGGACTACTTCAAATAGAACAAAAACAATAAGTGGACTTCTCTCTGGGAGCTACTACAGCTTCACTGTCACTACAAAGACAGCAGATGGCACTCAGGCAGCTCCTGTGAAAGTGTCCTACTTTACACGTATGTATATATCCTATCCAAGATCCTGTCTTTGCACCTGGGAAGTAAAAGAAGCAAAATGAAACTAAATGAGCAAAACAACCAAAGTAAATAACAATTAAGCAAACAAGTTTATCATTACTCCTTCAAGTTTTAGCTGTCTCTGTAGCTTTTGTGCTGAAGGGGGTGCTGCTTATTTGATTGACAGAATATGAAAGATGATTATGTTGATTCATAAGAAACACTTTCTGCTCTGTTTGTAGGGCCATATAATATTAGACAATTGGTGGCTGAAACCGTAAACACAACTGCTGTACGTCTGACTTGGATGAAACCACTGGAGTACAAGGATGAATATACATATGAGGTTAAGACTACAGGCTGCGGCTCCCAAAACAAAAACCTCACAGGAGAAGTCGCACAGATCTCGGGGCTCACCCCCGGGACCGAATGCACCTTCTGTGTCTTTGTCAGGGCAGCGGATGGCATCGAAGGGAAAGAAAACTGCACCTCTCAGTACACCAGTAAGACTCTTACCTGTCATTTCTGTTTCTTTATTTCGAATTGTCAATGCGGTTGATCAGCTTTTATCCTTCCTCCTCCGCACATTAACAGAGCCTGAGGCAGTGCAACCCAGAGTCTCCAGCCAGGGCTCCAATAGTTCAGTCCTGGTGTCATGGACCAAACCTCCTGGGAGAGTGGAGAGTTATAAGGTTGATCTAAACAGGACTCCCTCAGTTTTCGAGCTGGACTGTACCAACACCTCCTGCCTGTTTAGGGACCTGTCCGCTGGAAGGCTTTACACTGCAGTGGTAACCACATGTAGTGGACCCTTCAACGCATCGTCCGAATTTATTACTAATGCAACTTGTAAGTATAATACATTTGTGAGATTTTAAAGTTGTCAGTGGTTTCATATTCAGTAATTCACAGCTAATGTATCACACAACAACTAATTGGATGTACTTTACGTGACTGTTGAAGTTTTCCAAAGCATACTGTTAAGTTTTTAGATGTTTTTGTTTTTTTCTTCTTCTGTGGCTCGCCTGTGTTGCAGGCATCCAATGTTTTTTATTCAATTTACTTGACTTGAAGCTTGTGTGACAATGAGAATCCACACCAGTGAAATATTGTTTGCCTTTATTTTTTATAATGGGGTTTATATGTGTCACCATGTGGTCCTGCAGCTGATGCTCAAACCCTGATGGTGCTTTCAAGGACATGATGTGCAATATCATTACATTACATGATAATGGTTCCAAAAGATGTTTTGACACATTCTTTTAGTTAAGTCAGCTGTTATT
Source organism: Oplegnathus fasciatus (assembly GCA_003416845.1). Lineage (NCBI taxonomy): Eukaryota > Metazoa > Chordata > Actinopteri > Centrarchiformes > Oplegnathidae > Oplegnathus > Oplegnathus fasciatus. Next base: position 151,007 of record NTHP01000067.1, on the reverse strand, counting down.
GATTGGCAAAAGAAATCCTGTAAGTCGCTATTTCGTAATATTTCATCAGTGGAAGACAGCATGGCTTCTGACAGACGATGCTTTGACAAACTGTGAATCAAATGGACAAACAGGCAAACATGGATATAGTAAACAGGATAATGTGACTGTGAGGTCATTTAATGAATGAATAAGGTTACAACCATCTGCCAACTCTTAAATCTCACATGTCAGAGTTTCTTTTATTGGGAGTTTTCAAAACAGGGTCCGCTCACGACTATGTTATCACACGATGATAACAAAGCCTCTCCCAAAAATTAAAAGGCAACGAAATGTTTATTGCGATGGTTTACCAGTCTCAAGCTAATTTTACATTTCTGCAAGTAGATGTTTATACGGTAGTGAAGTGGAAGTGAGGACAACTACAAAGTTATGCAGTAATGTGCAATCTGTGTGTTTTATACGTGTTAGAAAACACGTAACATTATCAGCTATTTAACATACATATACCCCCCCAGTCCCTAACCCTCCTGGGCCGATTGAGATCCTGACAAAGACAACCCGCTCCATTGACATTAGGTGGAAGGAAGCTCCTCTGATGACTGGTGCATCATTCCACTACCAGCTGACTAACATATCACACCAGGGAGGTGAATACATCTCTGCCACCAGCACCAGTCATACTTTTAACTCCCTGCTTTCTGGGACTTCCTACAACATCTCCGTAGCAACTGTGGGTGTCATGGGCTTTGAGAGTGAGAAGGTTCAGATCCACATGGTCACTACAAGTAAGGGTTTTATTTCTGTACCCGAGCAACGTGCAAGCACAAGAATTTTCCTGTTTCAGATTTACTGTCTAGTAACATTTACATCTCTCTTTCAAACTACCAGGACCATTCAGTGTACAGTCCCTTGAGGCTCTTAAGACACAGGAGAAGAACATCACGGTCACGTGGGGCAAACCTGAAGAATACAAGAAAAGCTATCGTTACAATTTGACCTGGCAAAGCCCGGATGGATCCATTCATAACAGTACCATAACTGAGGAAACTCAGTATGATATCAGTGACCTGGTGCCTGGCAGTCACTATAACTTTAGTGTCACCACAGAGACCTCTGATGGAACACAGGGTGCTCCAACACGGACTACCAGCTGCACAAGTATGGTCATAACAGATCGATTCATTTCATATAGACTTATTGCAATCAGATGTTTTCAGATCATTTTGTCTTTCAACTGTGCACAAATGAAAGCAAGCTTATTTTAGGAGTGATTTTAGGTTGTTGTTGTTGCATTCTGAGTCTTGAGATGTTATCTAATTAGTTAAAGTTAAACAAACCTAGGTTGATGAACGCTTAGTAGTTAAGTAATGGAAAGGAAGTCAGTCACGATAAATGATATAGCAAATATATTTTTGGTCAGTATTCCCAAGTTTTAGATCCCTTGAAGACATTGAATAAAAAAATATATAAAAATGATATACTTTTATATAAATGACCGTTTTATTCATGTTATGGTTTTTTGACATGTGTTTCTGTTTGATGTTGCAGATGCAAGCCCAGTGATAAACCTTCAGTGTAAAGGTCCAAACAAAACAGCCGCAGAACTCATCCTGTCCTGGACCAAGCCCAATGGCCAATACATTAGCTTCCTGGTCACTGTAAAAAAAGATAACAAGATCATCAACTCGGCGAGCAACATATTGTCATTAAATCATATTGTCTCCAACCTGAGTCACTATACTGACTACAACCTGACTGTGGAGACGGAGAGCTGTGGACAGCCCAGCACCCCTGTGTCTCGTCGCTGCCAGACAGGCATCACAAGTAGGACATTACGCTTTGTGAACATTATAATTACATAACTGTAGAATGTAAACACTAATAATATGTTCAAACATATTTAAATACAAGTTTTCCAAAGTGTTTGAGAAACATACAGTGAGCTTTTATATATGTCAGAACCTTTTTGCAGATCAGTGCTCAAAGACGTCCCATCATTTCAGACGCTCATTCCATTTCATTCACACGCTGCATCTGTGGCAGTTTCCTCGATTGATCTGTAGTTGACAGTATCTCCGGTACAAGTGCAACAGGTTGCCTTGTGTTGTTTTTCAGCTTAGCACGGATAATTATTGAAAAATAAACCCATCAATGAGGAAACCAATATATTTGCAGAATGGCTGCGAGTTCAAAACTTAAATAATTTTTGATGTTTTTGTGATATTTGAGTACAAAACTTACAAAACTCTTTTTTTCAAAGGTCCACCCATTCCAGCCGACTATGAGTCACTGTTGGTGGTGAAAGAAAGGGTATACAACAAGTTCTCCCTTCAGATTGACTACGACCTGCTGAACAGCAGGAATGGGCCAATCACACATGTTGGGGTGCTGATGACAAATTCACTCACTGGTGGGGTTTTTTGTCTCCTCTTAATGTGTTATAATTATATCATACTATCATAATCCATTAGTGCTGAAGTGACCATTTCAACGCTTTTATGCTTCTAAGTATTTCCAACAGTTTCCTTTGTTTCATAAAATAAATAAATTAGACTCATGACAAGAACTTCCCTGTCAAAAGCCAATTACTGTTTTCGGTAATTCCAGTCCCTCCAGGTGACACTTCTAATTTCACAAAGTACTTGGGGAACACTTATGATCAATGGAAAAAAAAGGATACTCCAGTATACCTGGCAACAGTCACAGAGAACATCTTCCAATCACGCAGTGGAGAGACCCATCTGAACATAGAAGTGGGAGATGAATCCAAATGGGAGGACTACACGAATGGTGCTCTGGACGCCAATGGAAAATACCAGTAAGGACACAAACCATATTGTGTGTAAATAGATAATATATAATATACAGTAGTAACAATAATAATAAGGTAATATTAAGGTAATAAGATTACCTTCTTTATGGGTTATTGCTGTATTATGTAAAGTCATTAGTACATGCTAATTACAGTATTACGTCTTCTGCGGTGTAATAATGTGTGTTTTTTTATCAGCCGTCATTAAAATGACTAATGCGTTACTGTAAATATTGCTTTTACATTTTCAGTCACAGTGTGTTAGATAATGATTTTATTTTAATGATTGTATGTTAATAATTAAATAATTAAATGTTATGTCATATAATTTGTTCAAAGCAGGTATGTTAACCTAGAATGACGTTGTATTTATACTTTGACAAATCATAACATTATCCAGCAAATATTACATTATTATATATTTTTAGATATTCAGTGACAGCGATTCTGAACAAATAAAGAAAATAACACAAGTCAAATTTTTGGATATGTGTATATAGAAAAAAAGATTTTTAAATCTGATTTGTTCAATCCTGCAGATATGCTATTGTGCTGTTCACCAGTCTCACTCTGCAAGGCAGCCTCGTGAATGTTAAAGGCTCACTGGTGTCAATAACAGGCTTCTCTACTGTTGAACTCCCACAGAACCCAGGTACCACATTCAGAACCAGGTTTTGTGCTGTGAAATGCTCCTGTATTGTGATTAAATGCTCCTGTATTGTGAGGAAATGCTTATCGGCCTCTGTCTTTATCTGTCTGTCTCAATCTTTGTCAACATTTTAGTTTACATTGGCATTGCTATCGGAGCAACGCTGGGAATTTTTTGCATTCTCGTCATCATCCTCATCGGCTTCATTATCTACTGGAAAAGGTTTGTCATCGTCATCACTGATAAAAACCACGGTTAAGCCAGTGTGTGTAGGACTAAACTCTAAACTCACTCTTTATGTACTGCAGGTTATCCAAGAAAGAATCGCCAGACATCCAGATTCACTCCATGAGGTAAGGATTTCATTTCTAACATGTCATTATAAGTTTAAAGTAAATGGACAACAACTGTTTCTATAACTGTTGGTCAACATTGCTTTTTCCTCTTTCTTTTTCCAGAGCCAAAGTGTAAGTATAAATCCTTTAAATCATAAAGTATGATCAGATCTATCAGACACATCATGACAGAAACAGACTGAACTGTACCAAAATCCAGGGACAGTGATTTTCTGACCAAAACTCATGACTCTTGTCTGACCTCTGGTGTCCATTTGAGCAGAAGTGTGGCTGTGAGGGCGGAGGACTACGAGGCCTACTACAGGAAGCAGAAAGCAGACTCCAACTGCGGCTTTGCTGAAGAGTTTGAGGTGAAACATAAGCTTAATATTCTAGGATATTTGATATTTAAATATATATATTAGCCCACTCATAGCAGGCAATTATTTAAAAAAAAACTATTTAATCATCATTGGGACCAATATCAAAATTATGTCCAATACATTTAGATTTAGACAACAAATATTTTAATTTTGACAAGATGATATGTGTTAATGTGACAACAACTCATCATTTCTTAAAATTCAATGTTAATATCTAACTATCTGTGTATTTCAAATAACTTTTGTGATCATTGAGTGGAGCAAGATGTGATTTCAATTGAGTCATTTTATGGGGTAGAAAACACAAAGGCAACAACAAGCATACTTGACAATGTGATGCCAAAATAAATAAGAGGTTTAAAGTAATCTGTGCTCATCTCCTTCAGACATGTCAGACACCTTAATGGTGTATTGTTATTAGTCACTATTCCTGATATATTTAAGTGGTGGAAACAGGATGAGCCTTGGAATCGCAGTGAAAAAAGAATAATTATCATTATATACATTGGCCAAATGACCATGAATGTCTCCAGTAACTCCAGTGACTTACAGTATATTAACTTGCTTTTTTTGGTGCTGCACATGCACCAGATTTTGGGCATAAAGTGGGCCATCCAATCATCAGTCACACTTTTTTTCCTTTCTTTTAAAGGACCTGAAGCTTGTTGGTACAGGTCAGTCAAAAACAAATGCCCTGACTTTGGAGAACAAGCCCAAGAACCGCTACAACAACGTGCTACCCTGTGAGTCACCTTAACAAATCCACCTGTGCTGCTTTCAACAATAACACTCCTCACTCTCTAAACTATACCATCGCCTATCATACTGTATCCACTAGCATCATCCCATTTTTAATTGGAAATTTTTCAATGCAATAACACAGTCTAGGGGAATACACTGCAGTCATTCAATTAATTTGAATCCTTTCATATTGCAGAGAAGTGAGCGCCACACCATTTTACACATTTTATTTACCCTCTTCTCTCGCCTCCTAGATGACCCTTCTAGGGTGAAACTCTCTATTATCCATGGAAGTCCATATGATGACTACATCAATGCTAACTACATGCCGGTGCGTACTGACACTCTTTCAAGCAGCCTCAGTCATTGCTTCAGTATCTGTAAACATCCTACTAGACAACTTAACTGCTCATTCCTCTGCTCAATGCCGCACTACTTAAACTATTCCACCTTCATCTACATTGATGTTTGAAATACTTGAGAATCTCCTAGAAAACTGAAGATGGATGTTTGTGTTCTGTGCCTGGGCTGATGTTTTATCTGACAGGGTTACAACTCCAGGAAAGAGTTCATTGCAGCTCAGGGTCCTTTGCCCACCACAGTAAACGAGTTCTGGAGGATGATCTGGGAGAAGAATGTACAGACTCTGGTCATGCTGACACGCTGCAATGAACAGGGACGAGTGAGTGCGAACACAAACACGGCGCCTAGCAGCAACATGAATGTTTACACATGTGGAAACACTATGTCTTCCTTTGTGTTAGCCACAGTACTGTTGTGCGTGAACACTGAATATCTCATCTTATATGTCAACGAATGCATCCTCCACGTTAAAACAATGGTGCACATTCATCAACATCACACGTTGCGGACAGTTAATACATTACGATAACAGCTGAATTATTGTAAATCGGTTAACCTCCACGAGCAGGGATTCATGGAATGAACATGTATGAAACATGTCTGACCTGACCACTAAAACCAGATAATAAGAGAGAAAATTATATCAAAAGTATAAAACATTTCCACATTTCACACAGTATTCTTAAACATTTTATATGGTTTGAAGCAAAAAATAGCCAAGTCACTGCATAACCAGAGCACTGCTCAACCAGAATTTACCTACTAATGTTTACAGAAGTATGCTAAAAATAGTCTTTTTAAATAAAAACTAAAACAAACAGTATATGTGATTGACATACGCTGCTTTATATTACACATAAACCACTGCAAAACTTTTCCAATATCTCCATGGTCTGAAGGCGCAAGCACGACTGAACGACTGTCTTTCTTTTCCAGGTAAAATGTGAGCAATACTGGAATTCTGGCACCAAGCACTTTGAAAACATCACTGTGACAACGACCTCTGAAATACCACTCGACGACTGGACCATCAGGGACTTTGACATTAAAAATGTAAGTGGCAAGATGTTAAACAGGCACGGGAAATACCTTTTTAGGAGGGTCAAAATCAACACTGTGTGTCAGTAGAAGTCACCACCCGTCAGTGCTTATTTAACGCCTTTAGTTTGGAATAGTTGTCCTACAGCCATATAAACACTTGTCAGTAGTCTAAGGAATGTGCAGTAATCATACAGCAAGTCTACAGGTGTACAAGTCTGAGTCTGATGAAAAGGCACATTGCATTAAAACAAACAAATTACAATTTAAAAAGTTACCTTTTGAGCCAAGGAACTGCGATCTAACGTGTCAATAATTGTGAAAATGTCTTTCTTGTCATCACAGCCCATCTGCAATTTAATTAAATCATATATTCCATACATTTTTGAGGGTTTATACATGTTGATTTCTCGGTCACAGCTATTTTGAGTTTGTCTGCATGTTTGTCCTTCAGGTGAAAACAGCAGAGACCCGTTCAGTGCGTCACTTCCACTTCACAGCCTGGCCAGATCACGGGGTACCACAAACCACCGAGCTCCTCATCAGCTTCAGACATTTGGTCAGGGAGCACATGGACCAATACTCCAGACACTCTCCTACTGTGGTCCACTGCAGGTCTGACAGAACACACACACACACACAGACACGCACACTTTTGCCTTCAATTGTATATAACTGTTTAAGAAATTACCCCAAAATTCACCAGGTATTCTGTCTTTCTCTCCCCTGTCTGTGTGTCTACGTTGTCTGCACTCAGTGCCGGTGTTGGACGCACAGGTACCTTCATTGCCATTGACCGTTTGATCTTCCAGATTGAAAGGGAAAATATTGTGGACGTGTATGGCATCGTCCATGATCTGCGCATGCACCGGCCCCTCATGGTGCAGACAGAGGTAGGACACGGTCACATGCACTGTTACTAACTGTACATGTTGTTTGAAATGATGAGTACTCTGCAGCTCAGTGAACTTTTGTGTTTGATGTCCCTGCAGGACCAGTATGTGTTCTTAAACCAGTGTGCCTTGGACATCATCAGATCAAGAACTGGAACCAACGTGGATCTAATCTACCAAAACGCAGCTGCGCTGTCTATTTACGAGAACGTAGAACCAAAAAAGGGTTTCCCCAAAAACGGGTACCACAATGCATAGGCCTTCTGCTTCTCTCTTTACTCTTAGCAAGAAAACTGAGCAGACATTTTGTTTTATACCTGTCACGCTTTTGTTAAGAACCTTGTAGCTTTCTGGATTTCAACCTCTATTTTGTGGTATTTATTTGTTAAAAATGTTGAATGTTTGATAATGGAGGGAACTGTAATATGAAGACGCAATAATGGGCATAATCACTGACCAAAAATATTTGGATTATATGTTGGTCAAATGTCAAATTGAATTCTCTCTCATAATATAAATAATTGCAGATTTTTATATTGCTCAGTTGTTGTTTTTTTTTTACTTCTGCTTGTTTACTACTGTATATGACTTACGGATGATTACATTTGTTGCTCAGGTAATATGTTGGATGCTGTATAGGTATTATTACAGACACTTTTGACAAAGAAAAACTTTATTAAGTAATTAATTGAACTTTTGCAATTGCCTTGTACAAAAAAATCGCTGGTTAGACTAGAATGTGCCTTTTCAAAACCTTTATGCTTTATTACCAATAGGTGGCACTCCTTTATTTTTGTTTTAAACTGAAAAAAGGGGACTGTTGTGATACTACTTTGTTACAGGAAGCGTCTCAATATGTCATATTTTATTGAGGTTTGTCAGATCATCTAGCCAATCCTTTTTGCACCTCTTAAGCCAATTTGAACTGTGCAATGCCTTTTTAATGAAGGAGTTTTATTGTTTGTCGTAGAGACATTTGTGTTTGTATGCACTGTAATGAGTAATGCACTGGATGCATTTGTCTTTCTACACTGTCCACTTTTTTAAGCTATAGAGATGTATTTTTATCAGTATCGTTGATTACATTTTGGCCAGTGCTTTGTGAAACAGTTTGGAACATTTTGCTCCTCATCCCTCATTTGATTGTTCCAATTTTACTCTGATTCTTTTTTTTATTTTTTTATTAAGATTAAAGAGATGGGTCACATTAAACAAAAGCTCAGGAACTCAAACAATGAAAACTGAACATTTTACTGGGAGGTATGGTGCACCAGTAAGTACTTTGAAGATCTTAGAGGTCACATCCATTGTTTTTGTTTTGTTAATGTCCCTCTTCTCTGTATTGTACATTCCTCAAAGAAACAACAACGTTATGTCACTTCCTGCTGCATATCTCGTCTATCTATGGACATTTCCTGTGATGTTAAAATCACCAGAGGAGCACAAGCTTTATTTTCAGCTTCTAAAGGGCAGAATTTTCCATGAGGCAGGTACTTTTTTTTATAAGATAATTGATGTGCGTGGTTAGCCTGTAGATATTTCTCTTTGTATTGTATCATAATGTACTTAATGATTGAAAGCACTTATGTCTTAGAATAGCAAAAGTCACAAAGTTTTAGGGTGTTTTTGAAATGCTTTATGAGATGCTTGCTGGTACAATGCAAAAATGCAAGGATTTAATATGTGTATATCCTTCAATCTGTCAAACAAAATGGGATTAAAGATGAACCCAACAGCTCAATGCTTTTTACTCATAATGTTATCTGTTACAATCATGATCTTTGATAATGTCACAAATCTCCAAGCCACTCAGAATGTGCCAGTTTTTGTGTTGTGTAACATTTTAGAAGCTAAAATCATGCCTCGCACAGTCTGCGTGCCAGCTACACTTGACACTGCGCTGCTGATGAATTCATTACGCAGATAGTTTCTGAATTGTTTCAGTCAAATGGGAATATCAAAAGGAGCAAACAGGAGAATATGCTGCATGCTGCAGGGGAGGACTGAGCTGGCACACCTCTGCATTATTCAGAACAACTTTGAGTTTGCAGGTAGCTAAGTGCACCCTCAAAAGATGAATAAATAATACCATTTCTCTTTCTTACTTCGTGAAAAGCTTTTTACACAGAGACTTCAAAAAGTTCTAATTTTACAGCTCACATCAGGCCAAAACTCGGGGGATTTTCTGCAATATGGAGGTGTTTTTAAGGGCAGTCATTTTCCCACAGTACAGGGCACTGCTGGCAGAGTGGTAAATAAAAGATTTTGTCAGCATGTCGGCTTCAATAAGCCTGATATTTCTCACATCGTATTCCCCCCTTCCTTTCCCCCCATTTCTCCATCTCTCCCCTCCACTCCTCCTCATCATCCTTGTTCTCATGTCTCTCAGATCCACAAGTTGGATCTAAAAATAGATCTTGCATTTTAATGCCTCTTTCTAGTCTCCTGTGCTGCGAGTTGCAGTAAAAAGCACAGAGTGCTGGAGCCGTTATGACAGCAATTCAACCTGCAAATACAAAATTAAAATAGGACAAAAGATAACTGGGTGATCCAAATTTAATGACGAGCTCAAACGCTTATGTGCCAGTAAATCCACCATAATGGATTACACCGGGATATTTCAGCTTCTGATTGAGGTGATAATAGGTTTTTTTTAGCTGTCTTTGGAAGTATAAAAAACAGTCTCAAATGAGGATTTGTGCCTTATTACAGTAAGTGGAGGAACACACAACCACACAGCTATACGGGGCTCTTACCTTGACCTTCTTTAAGGAGTCTACTGTACATGTAGCTGTTGATGTCTGGCCTGCAGTGCAACGTTAGTATTCTTGTGTCATCTTACAAGCTCTCACTTGGCTGGACATCATTTGAAAAGTATGTTTGGGTCAGTAAAGCTATGACGGACATTCGGTTTGCAGCAAGACACAACAAAGGCACATTGGTCCAGCACATTAAAGCAAAAAGACGAGGATAGGTACTCATCATCAAATTGCCAACAACAGAAGGAATGCACTGAAGTAGAGCCAAATCAATGAAACCAGTGGTAAAAAGTAACTAAGTACATTTACTCAAGTAGAGTTTTGAGGTTCCTGTACTGTACTTCACCAAGTTCAATCGAATACTTTCTGAGGAAAACTTCAGCTAAGCAGCTTGAAGTTTTAGTTGAGGGGTCATCATTTTGAATAACTACTTCATCTTGACAAGTCGTAAATTCTCAGCCATTTCTCTGTGAACAACAGGGCTTACATATTTATTGTGACAATGAAAAATGGATGATAATGTTAGCTCTTGTAGGAAGTACCTAAATACGACAACTCAAGTACTGTACTGAAATATAATTTTGAGGCACTTATACTCACTCAAGTATATCCATTTTCTTCCACTGTATACTTCTACTTCACTACAGTACTTTTCAGAAAAAATATTGCCCTCTTAATCTACTACATACAGTATAGTTATAGTTTTTTCATATGAAACATATGATGCATTGTCACAGATTGAATTAAAGGTGTAGTCTGCAATCCTGGAGAAAGCTTGTTGCAATTTGAACTCAACAAATACACCCCTCCCTTCAGTGCTCCTTCAAACTCGCACGAGTAAGGCACAGCATTAGTGTTGTCCTGTGCATGAGCACGAGTCGTGACAAGGTGTCGATATTTGACGATCTGGGAATGATAACGGGTTGGTGACTCGGTCCAAGCCGCTCTGTTTGTTTCCCCATTTACAGAGCCAGGACTGTGTATGAACACCGGACACACAGAATGAACAGCTAGCAGACTGTGAGGAGATATTCTCTGAATTTGACAAAACATGTATTGGATTAGACTTGCAGACTACACCAAACACTTTGTAAAATATACATACTATTTAAGATATATAATTGGGTTGAGATCTGGTGACTGTGAAGGCCAAAGCACATGATTCCCATCATTTTCATACTCATCAAACCATTCAGTGACCCCTTGTGCCCTGTGGATGGGGGCATTGTCATCCTGGAAGAGACCACTCCCATCAGGATAGAAATGTTTCATCATAGGATAAAGGTGATCACTCAGAACAACTTTGTATTGATTTGCAGTGAGCCTTCCCTCTAAGGGGACAAGTGAACCCAAACAATGCCAGCATAACAGAGCCACCGGATCCCCTCACTGTAGAGGTCAAGCATTCAGGCCAACAATNGCAGTTTACTGCATACAGCCTGTGGTAGCTCATTAGCCGGCGATAATACCTGCATGAGAGGGGCCTGAGGAGAGAGGTCTGACTCTGAGTAGCTCCAGTTGAACCCTTTTGGAAATTAGAGCTTCTCTGCCGAGCCATCATGAGTAGGCTAACTAACTAGCCTAACTTTTTAGCTAGCTAGCAAACAATATTTTGTTAAGGAATACAGAGCAGCCGAAAGTTAACGATTTTCCCTCCTCTTTTATACTTACTAACGTTAGGTCCCGACAGCATGCAAATTTATAATTTATTTATTTTAATTTGGGTAGGCAAGCATCTCCATATTGATTAAACTCTATTTAATTTCGGTTTACATCAATAAACTGGGATTTACTAAACGGAGATTAGTTTTTAATTGTGCAACAGAGCTCTGCTTAATTTTAAATCTGGATTTACTCATTTTAAACCTAGCTTTGCTAAACTCTGATTAGAACTAATCTTAGATTAAATTCATCTTTGTTGGTGCAACCCAGCCTATGTGTACCANTGGCCAGGTATGTGTACAAGGAATTTGACTCTGGTTTTTCTTTGCTCTCAGAAATATACTTACATACAGCTTAAAAAGCTCGACAAGGTAAACATAAACATTAAACTACTATGCACAGGTATAAATATATATAAAAAACGTATATAAATACTGTATAAAAAACAACAATAGCAAGTGTAGACAAGATAACAAGACAAAATAAGACAATAGTGCAATGGTGCACAGTGCAAAGGATGCTGAAATAAATATGATTACTGTAACAGGTAGCTACATATATATATATATATATATATATATATACACACACACACACACACACACACACACACTTTTTCCATTTTAATTTGATAAAAACTTCATCTGCATTGTGAATATCTCTAGTAAAGTACCATGCAGCAGGTGTTGTACGCTGCTGCGGCCACAGGTGTCGCCAGACCTCCCTGTAGCCTCAGCAGCAGCCAGATGAACCGCAGCAGGAGGATCCAGTCCACTCCACACTCTCCATGTTGAAACGGAGCAACTTCTCCTCCAGCCGACACCGACCGTCCGCCCGCTGCTCCCCACAGCCCAGCTGTCTCCCACAGCCCCGTGCTATGACGCTGGACCGGGACGGGAGCTCGGAAACAACTGCATGAGTGCCACACCGGTCGACACAGAGTAAGTTTACATTTAAACTGCTTGTTTTTACTAAACAGCATGACAACACGGCGAGAAACATAACTTGCTAATTTTAGCGAGCGTTTCTGCTGTTTCTTCAACTAACGTTATGTTTTATGTGCTAACTTACGCTAGCTAGCGCAGCTCACATGGCATTAACTGGCACAATGAGGGGGATTTGCTCATGTCCCCAAGATCCAGACGGTGGTTTTGAGCATCACAACGTCGCAACATTTGTAGGAATTTGTTCAGGGGTGGTAGTAACGTTATCTGTGCCTGCTTGGTGTGTACCGTCTGGCTGGGCAGCGGCTAACGTTTCAAGCTAGCTACATAAAGTAAACGCTCATCTCCACGTTAGCAGACCATGCCCCATGCGGCTGCGGCTTGGCTGTCACTTGTTTGCATGGCAACCATAGCCGATGTTTAAAGGTGGCGGTGACAAACAAGGGCAAGCACATCTATATGATTCCCTCATATGTAGTGGTTTTACCTCCCTGCTGCCACCTGCTTCAAGTGTAACGGTGAGCTGGAGTGGAAAGACCCGTCTAAAATGGATAACCCTGTGTTATAGCAGCGTATGTGGCAGAGCAGTCAAAGGAGGAACAACCATAGCGATTAATGGTACTTCCAAACAACACCCATTACTCAAAGGATTCATACTACTCATCGTCGTAATGCCTTGCAGGACACGGTGTGCTGCATGCAGTATGTAACGTTAAGACATAATGCAGTGTGGCATTGAAGCTAGATGATTCAAAGGTGGAGCGCTGAGGCTGCTAGACATTTAAATGTCACATATATGCAGTGCAGGCCAAGACATCTTCAGCGTGGTTCAAGTCCCTAGTTGCTGGTGTGATGCCAGAGCTGTAACCTTTGACATGTGTTCACTACCAGGCACATTGTGACTGTCAACAGCCTTTTCTGCAGAGACCGCTCTCAATTCATATTCAGAGCACAGGGTAATATTGAGTTTTTATGTGGTAGATTATACAAAATGAAGCAGCTTCCTGTCATGACACAGCCTTTATAATACGACTTTCTTGACTAGAAATTAAGCGTTCTTGTGATTAGAACTAGAGAGATGAACCTGCTAATGTTGGCTTGTTGCAGACCTATGGGTACTAGGGCTGCAACTAATGATTATTTTCATTATCGATTAATCTGTCAGTCATTTTCTCGATTAATCCATTAGTTGCTTGGTCCATAAAATGTCAAAAAAATGGTGAAAATTGTTGATCACTGCTTCCCAAAGCCTAAGGTGACGTCCTCAAATGTCTTGTTTTGTCCACAACCCAAAGATATTCAGTTTATTGTCATAGAGGACTAAAGAAACCAAAAAATATTCACATTTAGAGAAGCTGAAATCAGAGAATTTGGACACTTTTCTTTAAAAAATGACTCAAAACGATTATCAAAATAGTTGGCAATTATTTTAATAGTTGACAATCAATTAATCGACTAATCGTTGCAGCTCAAATTGGTACCCGTGTATATGTCAGCTGATAAGTAACAAGAAATTGCAGTACAGAAATGCCAAAATATGTTTGAGTTAATCTAAAAAGTGTCTCCATTACATAGTTTCTTTACCAGAGAGCACTGAGAAGTTTTTCAACTGCAAAATGTCTTGCTGAGTACTTAACTAGGTCACAACTTTAAAAAAAAAAAAGAAAGCTAATTGAAGTGATCCTTAACTAAAATGTTTGTTTATGTTATGTGTTTATGCAAAAAAAAGACTTACGACCAATTTATCACTGTCAAATTTTCTCTCAAAATGACATTGGTGCCTCAAAAATCCAGTATGGGTTGGGCCATACTTGTGGTAGTTGATCTTGATAAGATAATGACTAAATGTGGAGATTTTCCAGTGCCACTTCGCCTCATCCATCTCTGTCTATTCCTAGTGCAGACAAAGATAAAAGAGCTCATCATCTTTAATCGTGTGGTATTATGTGGAGTTGGGCTTTGCTAGAGATGAGAATAACACAGAAGTGCACTTTAGTTAATAGTTAAAAAGGGTTACTGGAACGTGTCACTCAAAATACTGCAAAAAAAAAACAAAACGATCTCAAGTGAAGGCAATCTAAGCACAAGAGGAAATGATTACGACCAGAGTGCTGGAAGTGAAACGTCGGGTGATATTTGGGAAATTGCAGCTGAGTGAGAAAAGACAGTTTAACAGTCTGTCTCTTGTTCCCCACTTTCTCTTTTTTGTCGAAGCTCTGCAGAGTCCTTATTTGCTTTGTTGTCTCAGTCGTTCTGTGATCTGTCGGCACTTTCACTTGACTCCATCTTTCAGAGTGGGTTATACAGAATGATAAAGGCCTGATATCCAGTATTAGGATTCTCTCTCAGACTGGCACTGGACAAAAATTGATCTCGTATTGAATGACCGCAAAATGTCAGACTGCAAATGGTGTCAATAGCAGGGATGGTAACATATCAGGCATTTGAAGGTCATTAATACTGCGTGGCCATTGGAAATAGGTCATGAGACCAATAACAACAGACTCTAACCCTATTTGAATATCTGGTTTTGATCAAGTCTGTGTTGCTTTAAGTGCTCTAATGTTTAATGCCCTTCATTAGATTGAGTCCTAATCCTCTATAACCAAACAAATCAACATTTATTCCATTTTTCCTTTGTTTTTCCAACTTGGCTTTTATAATGATTGGAGGTTTTCTGTGCTGATCTGCTAACACCCAAAGTCTGGTCCTGCCATGTGACAGTCTACCTTGCACTAATCAGGTGGGGATATTTAATGGTGTTGGTCCCTAAGCCTATCAACTAGAACTGTGGCTTTGCTCTGCCGTGAATGACAAATGGGGAGAGAGAAGTCGTGAATGAAGGAAAGAGAAAAGGGTGGTGAGAATGTGAAGAGCTGTTTGAGCTGTTTCTGTGGGTGGTTAGTGCTGTGTGTGTGTTTTTTTTTATCACTGCTTTTTCTAGCAGGAAGACACAGCAACAGATGTCCCAACTTCCATGCTGTGCTGTGAGGAATACTCATGTCCAACCACATACTGTAGATCTGACTCTATAGGAGTGGCCACCCAAGGGTATCCTGGCGGCCTAAGGGTTTAAGACGTTGTGTAATTGCAGTGTCCCTGGTTTGAGTCGAGCTGGGGACCTTTTGTAACACGTCATCTCTCCTCTCTCTCCCTTCATTTCCAGTCTAATCTCTAGTATCCACTATAATAAAACAGGAATTTATAATCTTTCTTTGGCAGTTGAGCGCTGCCACAACTGTTCATTGTTTTAAGTGACCAATTGGATCTTTCTTTTTGCCTTTATTTGAAAATTTCACAGTATAGAGAGACAGGAAGCGCAGAGAGTGAGGGGGAGCGGGACAAAGGAATCAACCAATCAACCAATCAACCAATCAATCAATCAATCAATCAATCACCAGAACCCCCAACCAATCTGATCTTCAGGTTTATCTGTGGGCAGGTGTTGGTGTGCAATCAGCTTGTCAACCTTAGCTGATCACAGTTTGTTATTTTCAGTATCAGTGGAACGGAAATGATAACAAACGGCAGTCGAAAGATTTCAGGAACAGATCTTCATCTAGCAGTTACTTCATTTTCCTTTGTGTCACTCTTATTTTACTGGGCTTCCTATTCATTCAACAGGTGGGAGCATCACTGCTTTCAGTTTAGCTCTGATGTGTCAGAGCTATAATGAAGTTTATTCGTCCCATGTAGTGTTTCAGATGTTTGTTTTACTGACAAAAAATGATAATGAGGTCGTTGACCTTAAGCTGACTTTTCTGAGTTGTAGTCGTCACGTTATCATGTAAATTCTGCTGCCTCTTGTTCAATATTCAACTTTCTGCTCGGTGAGTCTCACCGCCAACTTGCGTTGCCATGGCCATGCATTAATTGTGGCAGCGACAAGAAGAGATGAAGCAAGTGTTAATAATTAGTTTTGAGCGCTAAGAGGTGAGGAGAGACTAGACAACAAGGAGACCTGTGAAACCTGAATTGCAAAATACAAAAGAAGCAGCACAAGGTGGCAAGAATGTACTGACACAGTCTCTAGGGAAGCTCTATCGTCAAAAAGATAGTCAGTTCACACTATTAAAAAGCGATCTTTACAAAAAAAACGTTGGTTACACTTGATTGTCAGTATGTGACAAATGTGAAAAGTAATTTTCCAAAAAATACTGAACCCTATAAACTATTAGTTTGAATCTGACTGCTCTTAACAATGGAAGTTTCCTACTCCAGGGTTTGATAAGTGGCTCAGTGCTATTCCAGTTCCCTTGAGAAGTAAATGCTTTCCCCGACATCTAGTGGGGGAATCTAGGCTAATACTGCTCCATATTGAATCTGTCTCTCTGCCCCCAGAGAGCAAACGCACTTTTAGCAGCCTCCATTGTGCCAAGACTCCCGTCCCCTCCCATGGTCTTGCAGAGGTTTTTTTTTTTTGTCCCAAGTTACTTTACAGCTGTAAGTTGGCCTTTATGTCTAAAAACAGGTCCCTTTCTCCCAGAATGTCACTGTTTTTCCCAGAGAAAACTCATCTGTGTGAACACAATATGGCAGAGCTGACATTTTCAAGGTTATAATATAGCTGCATCATTAAATTGGGAAACAGAGAGCATACAAGGTGACGTACACTGCATGCTGTATGGTCCCATACAAGAGAACACAGTATTCGTACAGATATCGCAATAAAAAAAAGTCACATAACTGAATTTTGTTACACCTGTCTGTGAGATGCAGATCCATTCTGGCCCAGTTTGAACTGCAACAGCACTATAACACCCTGTAATATCTGTAGACTGTAGACAGTCTTTTGTGTTAGTCCCTCATTAATCTGGGGAAGCAGTTTCCCATTTTCTCATTAAAAAAGTGTGACAAAGACAAAGGTTACTTTTTAAAGACCTCTGAAACCATATTTATGACTCAGATGCAACATTTTACTATATAACTGGAAACTGGATTTTTCCATTATGAGATTGTCATGCAAATTGTAGAGTGCTGGTAATGTTAATTGCATAGTGTGTCTTATAATATTTACTACGTTATAGTTTTTAGTTTTCTTATTGCTATTTTCTTTACTAAAAACCCCAAAGGGTGGTCTTTCTTAACAGCATACTTTGAGCTTGACAGTATATACAGTGTTGTTCTGCCTTGTGGGCCCATATTGTCTTTTACTTGTACACTCTTAAGCTAGCACAGGTTGTCACAAGTGATTTTTTGCAGTAGTTATAGTAGTAAGAAATATTCTGAAATGATCCTTCCGCAGGTTCACCTACGGAAACCTTTTTACGACTTTTACTTCCTCTAGATAGTCAAGTTTGATCGTCGTTGTGTTTGATTGCAGTCATTTTTTTCCATCATGGATGCATGCATATCTTAAAATTTTTGTTTCACAGAATTTCCTGTCACAACCTTTTTTGCGTCTATTCTTTAAACAGAAAAAAAACACAATTCTGTACCTCACAGTTCCTCTTTCTTTGTCTATTTCTTGCTTACCATATGTGACACACACACACACACACACACACACATATTTAGGCTTTGCGACTAACCTTCTGACCCTTTGACGTTTGTTCCTAGGCTGCTGGGTAGCTAGTGTGTGTATTCATAGAACAGGTTTAACACCATAGATCCACTGCTCTTCTTTTTACAGAGGCAGTGGCGGCCCGAGTGCTCTCACGGTTGCTAGCGCCTCTGCAATCGATATCCACCTCTCACTCATCTCTAGTTTAATGTATGGAGCTGCTGCTTTGTAAATGCTGCCAGCTTTACTCCGGACCCAGTGTTTTTACTTTGTGGAAATTGTAGGTACAGTTGAACTTGCAAATCTATACAATGTGAAGAATAGTTTTATTTGAGGCTCTTGTGTGTGTATATGATACATTCTTGTTTTGTTTAGGCCTACATGGAATAAAAACAATATTGTTATTAGATAATAAGAGAGTATTCAGACTGAGGGTTGATGCTTCCTGCTTGTGCTATGCTCATTTATAATGTTTAGATTTTGTTTTGATGTTCTCTTGTGCAGTAATCAACAATTTAGTATATTACTTGCAGTACAAGTATGAGGCAGTGGCACATACCATATGTCCTGCTGTTTCTGAGAGGCAGGCCTTGCACAGGGACTGCATCCAGTCCCTGAAAATGATTGGCACTGTGTACACCCCATGTCAATTGCTGATAATCTGCAGTTTCAAGGGATAAGCTGCAGCGTCTGTGTTGAGTTTACAGCAGGGTTGTTGTAGGTTTTTGACATCCTTTTATTACGTTGACATTTATTACGAAAGATGTGTCGCTGAGAGGCTTGATTACGTCATGGTTTTAACGTCAGCCCGTTAAAGCCCTCTTTGGATGGTCATCATGGTGCTCTGTGTAGACTGGGTCAGATTGGCTATAATTTTTGGCATTTCCTTGCCGATGTTTTTATGTCCTTCCATTGGCTACAGACAAGTCAGTTAATAACTCTAAATGTAATATCACAACTTTGTTGCTTTAGAAAATGAATACCCAGGAGACAGCATTGTATTTATGAGGTTGTGTGTAGTCTCTGTTGTCCTAATGGAGTAGTCAGGTGAGGGGAGAAAGTGACACTGTTAGATTACACTAAAAGGAAACTTGTGACACTCAGCCGTAGCTGTCTTTGCCAAGCAGCTCCAAGAAAGCAAGCATCGACTTAACCTTTCAGAAAGACCTCAGGTTTCAGAACATGGACGGTTTCCATGACATGGGCCCTTAGTCTTAAAGTGATACTCTACCCAAAAGCTGTCTTTTGGGTATTCAATACTCACCCCCTGTGTACGAAAGGTGGCTGTAAAAGGGTTTTAGCTTTGACTTCTACTAATAATAGTGGCCATGGACAGTTTGAATTACATTGGTTACAATGGTTTCCAACAGTGACCAGGTGTCACGCAGGAAACAAATCAAAAATGTTCATAGAAACTTCCTAAACCACTGCTGCAGCATTCATTTCTCCGCGCTCCCTCCCTCCAGTGTTTGTGTGTCTCTCTGCTTCTAGCATCCCCCCCTGCTTCGGCTCTTTTGTACCTAGATAAACAGGTCTTGATCTGATCTCTACATTGAATGCACAGAGATGAAATTGACATCGATCTTCTCAGCCAACTCCCGGTATGGGAGCTAACAAGTGTATTTTTCTAAAATGTCAGAGAATTCCTATAATGCCAGATTATGATGGTTTTGTTGATGCAGCACTGCTTGCATTTTGCTGCTGGTTTTGACATTTTAACTTCTTTTAGTGATTGATCAGTGTCATCTTCCAATCATGCTGATAATTTCCTCACACAGCAAACACAGCTACCATAGCCAACACAGCTCCACTAGCCTTTGTATAAACTAGGGACATGATAAGCGATGGTGTCTCTTGTTTTTTGCTAACATGTATATCCTACTTTGAAGCAGACATTAACACTGGACAGCACAGTGGAAAAAACAAAACCTTATCTACCTCATCCAGATAGACACAGTGTGTGAAGCGTATTGGTGGTCGATCTGATTGGGTCCACAGCTACCACAGGTCAGACACTACCAGGCTTTGGTGAAAAGGTGTCTCTATTAGGACTGGAAACTTAATTTAATGATGTTGATGTTAAAATGTCATTTAATTAACTCCCAGGAGAGAGAGAGAGAGAGAAAGAGAGAGAAGGCATGAGTAGGCGAGCATGAAGAGCAAGTGAATGTAGAGAACTGAAACTGAACTTTATTTGGTACTTATGTAAGGTTAAGTAGAACCTTGTCATGCTTATGTCTCTTGTAAAAAAGGAGTATTAAGATGCCCTGTCCTCTCTTTGAAGACTGTAACTCTTACCAGGCTGCTTTGCAATTGTGTTTCAGGTCCGTAACATTTAATGAACAACCCGGATGATCGCAGCCTTAATTTAAAAACCTAGCCGCCCACAGCCACAGTTCACTTATAAAGATTAATTGCCATTCGCTGTTAATATTTTGGTAATTAATATGCAGAATTTTGGGCTGTACATCAAGTAGAAGACTATTGTCAATGGACCTCATGTTTACTGCAGGGTATTATCTATAATAAACATGCACCTTTAGGGGTGCAGATGGGAGACAAAGGAAAAACCAACGAAGTGTCTTAGTAAGGTGTTGGGCTTCAGTGCGCCTTGGCATTGATTCTTCAAATCTCTGGAGCTCCACTGGAGGGATGAACACTATTCTTCCAAAAGATATTCCCTCATTTGGTGTTTTGATGATGATGGTAGTAGAGAGCGCTGTTTAACACGTCTCTCCAAAATCTCCCATAGGTGTTCAATTGTGTTGAGATCTGGTGACTGCGAAGGACATAGCATATGATTCCCATCATTTTCATACTCATCAAACCATTCAGTGACCCCTCGTGCCCTGTGGATGGGGGCATTGTCATCCTGGAAGAGACCACTCCCATCAGGATAGAAATGTTTCATCACAGGATAAAGGTGATCACTCAGAACAACTTTGTGTTGATTTGCAGTGAGCCTTCCCTCTAAGGGGACAAGTGGACCCAAACCATGCCAGCAAAATGTCCCCGACAGCATAACAAAGCCACTGGATCCCCTCACTGTAGAGGTCAAGCATTCAGGTTTTTCCTTTAATTTGTCACCCGTCTGTATATTTCCAAAGCAAGCTGTTTTACCAGTGTGACACAACACAGACAGTTTTTACATTTGCTTGCATGAGAGTGAAGTGTCTGAAGCTGCACAGGGCAAACAGATATAATTAAATGTAAAAGACAGTTACAGTTGTGTTTGTTTACCTTGCATTACAACATATTTTTTCTTTCTACAGTGCAATCTGCAACTTGAGCTACATAAACATTATCTTTCATTTTTCTCGATTTTGTATCATCATCATTAGGGGCCTTTCACACCTGCCTCATTTGGTCCAGACTTTCAGACTTTTCAGCTTGATCCGAACCAATATTACAGGTGTGAAACCTCTTTCGGATCACGGTCTGGATCAAACAGCCAAACCTTAGTCTGACCAAAAGAGGTGGTCTTGGTCCGGATCGAATCGAACCATGGTTCGGTTCATTTCTAGTGTGAAAACATCTTTTGGATGGTTCGGACTTTCAGACCAATTATAGGACGTTCTGGCAGGCTGTCGTCAGATAGCAACGCAAAACAACGCGACAAAACAAAATGAGCCATGGTAGCTCATGGGGAGAGGAGGAGACCAAATGTTTAATTATAATTGTTATCATTGCGGCAACGACGTGAATCTGTTCATTCATTCAAACTGCGATAGAAAGCTACCTGCTGAATTGATGTCAATGTCAGACGCACGCCCATCTACAAACCAATCAATTACAGGTATAAGGAGACGCAGCTAACGTAGGTGATGACGACCTAACGTAGGTAAGTCATGTATAGTTCTTTGGTCCACTCGCAACCAAAACTGTATTAAATGTATACAGTGTTAAAAAAAAATAAAGCTTGGTTCAGGCCTTGGTTCTGACTTTCAGGTGTGAAAAAGCCCTTACAGCACGGTCATTAGTTCCCCACCAAGTATTGTGACACAGGGCCCATTTTAGATGGTTGCTTTTGACTGTTGGTCCCATGTTGCTGGATCCTGTAGTTCAGTTGCTTACCAGTTTTACTGTGCCAACCCAGAGTTAAACCTAATGGCTCAGACAACGGGCCCCAGGGTAGGAGGGCATGTGATGAGCAATAATTAGTCTGTAAGGCATTTGAGTGCACTTAATGGTTAGTGCCCTTAGACCCAGTGCCATTCCTGTAAAGTCTAATCTGCTGTCATTATGAGCAGTGAGTGCTCACTTTGTTTCCTTGTCTCTCAGGCTTGTGATTTTTCTGCCTTCATGCAGGGAGAATGATTAGGTTTATGGTCTGTTTGTCTGTGCGCCCTGGCTCAACTGGACAAACAGTCCCTGTATACCTAAGGGCACTTTTACATATCGACCTCCATTATCCGCTCGGATTAGATTCTCAGATCCAGGAGCAGATGAAGGACTTTGTCTAATAATCAGTTAATTGAAAACACTTACTCCCTAGAAAGACTTCATATTTGGCTTTTGAAAACTGTCTACCTTCATAGCAGAGCCATGTGTGACCCGCTTCAACCTCGTTTAAGATTACTTTAAGCTAAGTGGGCATGCGTGGATGGAGAAGAAGGTGGATAAAGAGGGAAGAGGAGGTGGCTGCTTAGAAGATGCTTGACTTGAAAAAAAAAGTCAGGGTGTCTGCACACTTTCTGTTTCCATTTTCCATTGCACACAATTTGTTGTGTTTGAGTGTCGGTCTTTTGAGATTATCAATGAATTGCCCACAGTGTAAAGGTACAAGTGAGGAGGAGTGATAACTATTTACCCTTTCGGAAAATAATTATTAATAGGTAAAAGAACTGTGGACAAGTTGGACAGGGAAAGAGAGGACAAAAAGAAAATTTAAATTTTGCCTTAAGGAGGTGAAGAATATAAAGGCACAATCTGAATAGTGATGTGCATAATTTCAAACATTGTAGATGGACAGATGTGGATGTGCAAGGACATGGTGTGTCACAGTCATGTTTGTTCACTTACCAGTTTTGCCTTAGTTTCTAGCCACTACTATATTCTCAGTTGGCGCACCTACTTCTAGCCTCAAGTTATTATTCACGCCCTTCCTATTGTTTCCTTTAATTGAGCCAGAGACACAACTATAAATCAGTGGGCAGGATCTGGCCTGGACCCCTCCTATGAGTCAGTCTTGGCTCTCTGCTGGGAAAGTTGGCGAGCTCACAGTGTTCTTATGTAAATGTTACTAAGTTGTATGCTTGCAAAGAAGCATGCAGAGCGCTGGTTATACAATATGCGTGTGGCAGTGTTTCACCCATCCATAACCATATACTGTAGTTTTCCTATGCAGGGCTAGTGTGGCTAATTGTTCCCTTGCTGTATTCTGTCCCAGTTACTTGAAGCTACGAGTAGTACGAGTGAAAGTAAATTACTTTGGCAAACCCGCAAGTCTCTACAGTAAGTGATAGTGTTGTACATCAGCTTTTACAGTGATGTGTGGTTTCTGCATGTCTGGCTCAAAGTCCATTTGGTAAATCCAACCCTTCAGGGTTTAAAATGTTATTTTTGTGGGTGTTGTCTGACAGCATACAGGAGGTAGAAAGGAATGCATGTGGTGAAACAGCAACCTCATAATATTGCAGCGTCACTTCTACATGTGGCATGTAGTTTATTTTATTGTGCTGTGAATTGGTCCTGAGAACAGATACTTAAACGTCTGATCTGAATGAGAAAATGTAGGACAGCTGGGAGTGAGTATTAGAAAGTGGTGTAGTTCTGGACTCATTCCATCCAAACCATGCCACATTCTGGGTCACAGTGTCTTCCTCCACTTCTCACTCTTTGTACTCTTTTCTTTACATTTTATCGTTCTTGTGCCATGTGTTGTGCATGTCATACAAATCCTTCTTTTGTGTAGGACAAAATGAACACATAAATAGAAATTACTGTTGTTTAGTTATATTGAGGATGCCATGGCCCTCCCAGACGATCTTCAGTTACCCCTTCCTTCCCTCTTTTCCATGTCTTTCTGTTTTCCTCTAGTTGCTGTCTGGGTTTGGCTCCCATCTCCCTCTGCACTGCCTCCCTCCCTTTGTCTTTGCCCCTCAAGCGCTGTCAGCTCAGGGATTCTCTCTCAGTTCACTTCTTATTTAGGTTAGACGTACTCAAGTGTTATGGCTTCCTCCTTTGCTCAGCGATAGCATTTAAAGGCACAGTTTCCGACTTTGCTGCCCAACCCATTTTACACTTGTTGGTTTGCCAGTAGATCATTAACTGTGGTGTTATCCGCAGAGATCCATGCCAAGTTCTTTTTTTGAACTGCTGAAATTATGTTTAATTTCTGTTTATATAGTTACTGAAAACCTTGGTAAAGTCAGGAATCCAACAAAAATATCACTGTTAGTATATGGTCCTGGTGAAAATATAATTGAAATTTTGAGATAATCCTCTACTGTGGAGCTGCAACGATTAGTCGATTAATCGATTAGTTGTCGACTATCAAATTAATCGCCAACTATTTTGATAATCGATTAATCGTTTTGAGTAATTTTTGAAGAAAAAGTGTCTGTTTTTCTCTGATTTTCAGCTTCTCAAATGTGAATGTTTTCTGGTTTCTTTAGTCCTCTATGACAGTAAAGTGAATATCTTTGGGTTGTGGACAAAACAAGACATTTGAGGACGTCACCTTGGGCTTTGGGAAACAGTGATCAACATTTTTCACCATTTTCTGACATTTTATGCACCAAAGAACCAATTGACTCATCGAGAAAATGATCGACAGATTAATCGATAATGAAAATAATCGTTAGTTGCAGCCCTACTCTACTGTGCGAATGCTTATTCAGGCCTGCATTATAGAGGTACGTATTGAATAGTCCTACAATTTGATAACTTGATAAGTGTGTTTCCTGGCCTGCAGCAAGACTGGTGCGATTGCATTGTTTGGGGTTGAGTGATTATAGTATTGCATTTGTGGATGTGGCTCTGGATCTGTTAGGAATCATATTAATGTATTTGTTGTATATTAGGGGTATGTGTGTGTGTGTGTGTGCATGTGTGTGTGCTTGTTTGTTGCAGTGCGAATTGATGTGTGTGTTGTTTTGGTTTTCGGATTTGTGGCTTATCACACATCCCAGCTGTTCGAGAATGCATTGTTCTTTGCGCAGGCAGGATTAAGAGGCATTTCAAGGAAAAACAAAAGTCAGACCAGAATGGGGTGTTGAAAACAACATTTTTAGCTGTAAACAATACAATGTATGTCAAGTACAATCAATTGGTATCAAAATTTTAATAAAAATGGGTTCGTCTAAATTGGACATTATACTGTCTGCAGGAGTGAGGTTCCTCCAGTCTACCTGTATTCACAGCTTACCAGGGTGTGTATTTGTCTAGTGTACAAGTAGTAGTCCTCAGTGAACATCGTAGTGTGTGTTAGTTTCTGTTTGTTTGAGTATGGTTGGCTGTAACTGCTGCTGTTTCTCTATTGACTTAGTAAACACACACACTGAATAGAATTCTGTTTCTTTTCCATGAAAAAGCATTGAGAGTGTTATCAGTTATACTGTTTCTGTCAATGACCTTTTTTTTACTGGATTGGATCCGTGATAGACTGTAGTTCTCTTGCTCCAAAGCTACATTAGCTGGAGGCTAGCTGTAACCGACCGACAGTGGTGTGTATGCAGGTGGCAAACAGACTGTGCATTTGGCCCAGAGAGATGTTAGCGGCTCCCTTAGGTCTTGGACTGGGTGGGGTGGGGCTCCGCCCTCCTTTGCACAGTGGTGTGACCAGGAGGAGCATGGGAAGGAGAGACACCAGGAGTGAGCCAGTTTGTCTGTTTGTACTGTGCGAGTTAAACTGAAACCGTACACTAACTTTTGTATCTCTGCAGGTGAGACACGCTGCTCCAACAAAGGCTTCTGGATGCGGTGTCTCCTGCGGCTCAGGTGAAAGGTAAGCTGAGCTCTCACCCGGCGGCCCACTCTTTAATGTCTTAATAATGCATATGCTCAGTTAAATTGGCTAGCTATCTGTTTTAGCTTCAGTTAATCAAATGGTTTGCATCTGCCATTCACATGTTACAGTTCAAGGTTAAGGTTTCATTTGTGAACCTGTTTTCTCTCAGGCGTCAGTCTACTTTCAATATTTGACACCAATGCAAGTACATTTTTACCCAGTGTTGCCAGGAGGGATAACTCACTTTTTGAGCAGAACAGAGAATTAGGGCATGTCTCTTAAGGTGTGAAGTACATGTACTTTCTGTTTATGCTAGTTTTTATGACATCTTAAGCATGCTTGCTTTCGGCAGCTATTTGATCACAGTGTCAGTTAGTGCTGGGAAGATTTCATCTGGGCTGTTTTAGTGACTTCTGCATTTCCATGTGAGCAATTGTGCATCAGTGTTGCGCACAGTTGGAGCATAGTGCAGCACTGAAAGAAGAGAAACTGTTTGACAGAACTGAGATCAGCAGCTTACAGGGTGTGTCAGATTCATTTGGGTTA
This sequence comes from Oplegnathus fasciatus, assembly GCA_003416845.1. Taxonomy (NCBI): domain Eukaryota; kingdom Metazoa; phylum Chordata; class Actinopteri; order Centrarchiformes; family Oplegnathidae; genus Oplegnathus; species Oplegnathus fasciatus. The sequence goes on along the minus strand of NTHP01000067.1, from coordinate 124,446 downwards.
GAAGGGAGTAAATGTTTGGGGTTGCACAAGGACCGTTGGCTACAGAGTGATACTTCAGAGAGATACGCAAAGCCCTAAAACAGGCAGTTTGCCTGGAGTGCATGTTGATCTTTCATACAGTGGCACAGAAAGTGTAATGACTAGTTACTATTTATGTTTTGAGCCTCCTATCCTTAGTACACCATATATTTTTGTCTCTCCTGGAAGGATAAGTGTACCAGTGTCTTTATGTATGTTGGTTAGTTGTATAAACAATACTGGAGACAGTCAGCTGTTCAACACATCTGTCCATTGGGCATAAAGATGGAAACCAGGTGTTCTTATTACACTTGAATTTAGCCGTCTTACTGTAAAAAAAAGTTCATTTTGGTATGTCAGTAGGAAATTTTGCTTTGCTTTTCCCTGCAGCCCTAAGATGGTAGCAGACTGTACTGTGGTAGTTGTGAAAAAACACCTATTGCTCGCTCATATCAGTCAGGAAGCGTTTGGATTCAGCCTTACCCAAGCTGTTTATCTTGGCATGTATTCGCAGCACGAAGACGTATGAGATTTAACAGCAAATTACACATTAACCAGGAAAAATGTCTGAACCTGTACCCAGCAGCTCACACCCAGGCTACTCTTGACTCATTTTTTGGTCTACCTTAAAAGCCACACACATTCAGATGTTAAGATAGGCTAATGGTTGTAAATACTTTATAGTTTGTTTCTGTTAACTGACCGACTGGTCACATAGTTCCCTTATCTGCTCTGCATTCCATTAATAAGGTTTAGTATTGTGCACACAATGTAGCATCCATTGACTGGGCACAGAATTGAGGAAATTCATGTACTGTGGGTCAACAGATGGAGGATGTCTTAATTTTTCTCTACATGTCCATCACATCAGCAGTGAATCACTCTGGTCTTGTTTTTATTTCAGTCACCCCACAATAACAGTTTGAAGTTAGTACTGTGATCGCAATTTGGTTTACACAAGTGGAAAGTGCAGAAAGCAGAAAATTGTCATATTCTATACTCAATATCTCCACCAACTCAACTTTAAACTTATTTTCACCTCTGTGTTTAATCGAATGAACGAGGTAGTGCAAGGTACACGCTCAAACACCAAAATGTCACCTTTATTTCTCTTTGTCTCACACATCTGGTAGACTTCTCTTTTTTCTTGTATACTACTTGCATGTTAAAATTATAATGACCAAATAACAAAGGAGACTTTATAGCCTCTGTTAACTGTTCATTCAGTTTTAAAGACTGAGTTACCAGCTCTTTTAATTTGTTGTAACAAGATAAACAGAAATATGGACGTTGTTGTTAATAGCATAACTGCTCTCCCTTCTATATTTATTTATATTTCCTAACATTTCCTATCATTTGATCAACAAATTGCTTGATGTAGCATTGGATAACATGTATGATTTGAGGTGCAGTGAGAGGAATAGGATGTATCAGTCATAGACTAAATTATTATAGGCGTATATTTTACTTAATGTTAGCCTGGAGCCAGTTCATGAAAGACATTCAGGGCCTGACCTTGTAATAATGAATCTAAAGGAAAAGTAAGTCCAAATTGAGTCTCAGGCAGAATGAATTAAGGGCAGTGCTCGTAATGCTAAATAGCATCTGCACTGGGTATTGTAGAAGTCTATTCACTGAAAATAGAGTAGCCAGCAGTCTCTTTTGATCAGCGAAGCAAAGTGTCATTTAATGAGATCAACACTGAGGGAGCCAGTGTGAGATTTATGTTTATTTATTGTGTTCCTGATGGTTGGAGAGTGGCTTTATCCATCTTTGTGCTGGATCTGAGACTCCCTGTGTTTTAGCGACACATCCGAAACCGATCTGGACTTCCTATTGAGTCTGAAACGGCATAATCACAGCAAAAGTAATACACTGCTATGGAAATATAGATCTCCATTTTATAAGGGCAGCAGAGCTATTAAACCTTGGCAAATAAAACTGAAACTGTATGCATGGAAAGGTACCATCGGGGGACAGTGGGGAAAACATATCTATAAGTGATCTGATGGAACTGAACCTTAAAGGTGGAGTCAGCGATTCTGGAGAAAGATTGTTGATATTTAAACTCAACAGCCAAACAAATACACCCCTCCCTTCAGTGCTCCTTCAGGTGCGAGCCACTTTTTTTGTTTCCCATTTACACAGTCAGGACTGTGTACGAACACCAGATTTTCTTTCAGTGCACACACAGAATGGACAGCTAGGGGGCCGTGAGGAGATATTCACTGAATTTGACAAAACGTGTATTGGATTAGAATCACTGACTGCACCTTTAAAGTGGAGCAGGGTTCTGGGTTTGAACCTGCTGGCCAACTGGGGCCTTTCTGTGTGGAGCTTGCATGTTCTCCCTGTGTCTGTGTGGGTTTTTATCCTGGTTTTCATCTGGGTTTTCTCCAGGTTCTCAAAGCCATCTCCGTGAGTCATCTCCAAATTGGCCGTAGGTGTGAATTTGAGCATGAATGGTCGTCTGTCTCTGTGTCAGCCCTGTGACTGACTGGTTACCTGTCCAGGGTGTACCCCGTCTCTCACCCAATGTCAGCTGGGATCGGCTCCAAACACCACCACAACCCTTCAAAGGATAAGCGAGTATAGCTAATGATCCTTAGTAATAAATGGCATCCTTTCTATCTACTATGCGATTAGCACTCGGGCTAGAATAAGCCCGTGTATCTGTCAGTGACAAGCCTGGGAGCTGCTGACAGCTTCTCTAAAAATGTCAGTCAGTGTGGGTTTGATGAAGGGACAGAAAGAGGGCAGGTGGTAGACAAGAAGGGGGGAAGATGGACAGGCTGTGGCAAGTGTTGATCTGTTGACCTAAACCTTAATTACCATTGCCTAATCAAGAGCACAGGAAGGGAGTGAAGTGAAAGTGTGGAAGTTCACAAAGTTCACAGCACCAGACAGACACAAGCAGAGCCGCCATGGCATCAATTTCACTTCAAAAAAATGATATAACACTCTTAAAAATAAACCATATGCTAGTCCTTGAATTTTTCAAAAATTGTGTTATATCTTTGATTATAATATATGGTAATAATATATAAATAGATTGGGGAATAAAACCTGTTTTGGATTTGACTAGACAAAGCTATGACGATAACTTAATAAACCTGCTTCTGGTTGTTGCTGGACAAGAATGAGCTGATTTCACCTAGACAGGAGTGTAAGTGGAGCACAGTGGCTGTTCAGTCATTAGATGTATAGAAAAAGTCTACCCTCATTACACTACGTTAATTTAGCCCATGGGCTGGCTTGTGACACGACTATCAAGTGACTGCTTGGACAAAGAGCAGAACTTGCGCTCTTAGCACGTTGACCCAATTACTTCCCATTCAATGTTTTACAAATCATGAGCAAGTCTTGGTGTGGCAGTATCCATTCATCTCTGGTGTGGGAGCCCCCAGCAGTCCAATACAGAGTCGTCAGCCAACTGTTTTTTTTACAAGAGTTTCTTTTTTTGTCCAAGAAGGCTTGTTCCCTCTCTCACCGTCCCTCACTGGGAAGCAGAGTTGGAGGAGTCCCGTGCTGAGATCAGAGGTGGGAGGAGGGTAGCAGCTCATGGATCTCACCCAGTATCTCAGCTTTATAGAGATGGAAGACGACTAACAAACATGGACATTGTGAAATAGTTTGGCGGTGCTAAAGTACAAATAAAAATTAAACTTACCATAATCACACACATTTTCTATAATATATTACCATTTTAAAAAGTGTCTTTTTTTTTAAAGAATGGCTGGCAGCTTTAGTGTAGAGGACAGAGGTTACAGGGAAGTAGGTTTAAAGTTGTGTTCAGACTGAATAAGGTGCCTCATTTATTTGCACAAATTGCAATTCGCTCTGACAATTTAATTTGATTCAGTGCACTAATTTGACTGCTTGCGTTTTCGCTGACCCAGTTTATTTTCAGTAAACCGACAATGCACTGAAAGCACAGACATTAGCCGTATCTAGCCAGCAACATTCACCAACCGTGTGTGCTAAATATGCCCGTGTAGGTGTGTGATAGCTCAGACTCTGACTCATTTCAAAACTTACCAGGAGCCCGAGTCTTTTGCTTATTTTTCCCTTGATCCTCTGCTTTTTTTCCTCCCGATTGTTCATTCATAAAGTTCTGTAGCTTCAGCATAGGCTGAAGTTTTTGCTCAAGTTTAATACTTTACTTTTAGAAAGGTTTTGCACCACAGTTTAGCTGGCAAAGCAGTTTTATGTTCATACCCACAGTATTTTTATCCAGTTTTTAAAATATGCAGACAGTGTTTGGCCCCACTTCTACCTCATGAGCTGATGGCAAGGTTGAAGCAGCAGGTTTGTGTTGCCTAGCAGAGATACTATTGCAGAATTCATGACAGACAAATTTGCTTAAAGTTGACAGTTAAAATGCCCAAATTAAATTTAATTTCAGAAAATATATTAGCCATAATTTATTCTTCTTTGGCAGCTGGTCATTTATTAAATGGTTACAGTCTGAGGAGTCTGTAATGGGCTCCTACCCTCTGCCTCCCACTGGGCTGCTCTTTGCTTTAGCATCATTAATTAAAGTCATTTATCCAACACCTTGTCATCTACCATCCCTTGCTTAATGACCCTCCTTCTGTCCAGTCAGGATAGGCAGCCTCCAGGTCTCTGCTGGCAGACATCTTCCTCCCAGCCCCTCGCACCTCCTCTCTCTCCAGCAGACAGACAGAAGAGCCCCTGCCCTCATCACACTCACTCCCCTGAGGACCACACATCGCCCAGCCCATAGTCTGCGCTGGCTTAATCAGACACAGGCTCATTTTCTGCTCCTTTTTTATGTATCCATTTCTCTTTCTATATAACCTCCACAGCTTATTATTTCCTTTTTTTGCCACAGAGGTTTTCAGTTCTATAAAAAGGCCTTGTCATGATGTAACAGGGCCTCTAAATCGCTGCAGAGACTTGAAGTAGAGCAGGAGAAAGAATCTAATTTACATAGCCCTTATATATAATTCAAGGTGCAATGTGATAAGTAAAATTAGCTGATACGTTGCTTTTTCATGTCTTGACTTTTTCAGCTTTGGGAGTGAAAATGCAGGAGAGGCATTTAGAGCTGAAGGGAAGATAGATATGGCACTACGGTGCCTTAGCATGAAATTCGTTGATACTGTCAAACTCTTAGATGGGTATTTTCATAATTAAACTGCTCATTAGCATATGAGCAGAATCATGCATTACCAAGACATATATCCTACTTTCACCTTTATGTAACCATGGAAGGTTTTTCTCATAGCGCCTCTTCTTTTTTTAGCAACATCCTGCTGTGCTCTCAAGCAGATACACAGTGGAAACTGAGGGCGGCCTTGTAAATACAAAGTAAATTGCTGTTCACCCTTGCTTCTTCCTCATTGCAGTTTGGGATGAAGTGCCTTGCTGAAGGGCACTAGAAAATAAATTGGACAGGGAGAACCTCTCCCAGTCAGATTCAGATTTTTATCAGCTTTGATGTTACCAGCCCACTTTCCTTAGTTAGTCATTATACTTTGAGCTGTCATGTGTGCCTTCTCCAGGATTGTCTTCACAATCTACCACTTTTCTGTTCTATCTCACTGGTTATTGAAAGAGAATTTAAGATTGTTGAGCCAGTCCTACAGACTGTGTATAATACTGATTAAGTCAACGTGTATATATGATTGCTATTTAAGTGTAGCCACAGAAAGAACACTAAAATACGTATAAATAAAGAAATGCAGACTTAATGCCCACAGAAATCTAAAACTAAACAGCATGCATGTCAAAAGGGAGCAGAACTGCAAAAACTTTGTTATTGTCTGTTATGGTCTTTTAAGAAGTACTTTTTTTATAGGTTGTAGGATGCTTTTATAATGGTGTTTTTATTACCTTGTCGTCACTATTTACTGCAATCCTTAGCCTAGCCAGGCCGGCCTAAGGCTGGTTCTCACACACAGCCCCCCTTGGCCTGGATCCAACTGTATAGACAGCCAGCCAGCTGGCTTGGTCTGTCTACCAGGTCATACATGGTTCCAGTGTGTGGTTCCAGTTGAGCTTGACTCTCACATATGTGTCCAGGTACATGGTACAATACAAAAACAATACAGATAAATTTGTAAATAAAACTTCTCTAAAATGAGTAGTGAGGTTGGTGGTACCTCTGGTGTTTTTCATGGTAGTGATGGATATTTTGCACTGTGCTGTTCTCTTGAGATATCAGACTTTGTGCAAAGTAGATATGTGACTGGGCAAAGTACACACACACAGGAAAAACAAACACTAGAGGCAGAGACCGAGATACTTGAGGAGATCCTTTTTGATACACAGAATTTGTTTTGGATCTGAGCTTGTGTTTTGATGTAGCCATATCTCTGGCTCTGTTTTCAGCTACATGTTGGTTAATCTTTGCACCCCTACTTTTCGCCCTCAGCCTGGACCAGAATCTGAGCTCATTTCCCACCCCCTTGTAGGGCATCCTAGGTCTCACTTTCAGGCTATGTTTACCTTGCTCTTTCCCTTCTCCCTGACAGAAGCCTCTGTTCTCAGAGACCGGCAGTGTGGACGAAGGGAGGTTGTGTCTCCTGCCAGTCTAACCTGAAGCACAGGGAACAGTGGAGGCACTCTGCCCAGTTGACAAATCCTTAGCCCCGCTCTCTCCCCTTAACGCTCAGGTCACAGCTGGGCAAGAAGTCGGATAAACTCTGACAACTTTCCTGGACTAAATACAAGCTGAAATGCTCCATCACATGAGCGAGACCATGAAGGAAGTTAATAGATGGTAATAGACTAGCTACATGATGTACAATTGTTGACATTACTGCAGCATCAGGGAGGGGCATGCTGGGCAGAACAGGCTGTAGATTGTGGTTGCAAAGGTGTAGTGAAGATTTACCCTGGTTGTGGACCACCGCAGTCCCCACACAACAAGGGGGGTTTCCTATTTTAAGCAAGATCAAATGGGAAGTCTGGCTGGAAGGCATTTTCTCCATGTGAGTTCCTTAAAATATACCTGCAACCCCCGCAAGACTGAGAATAGAACAACTAAACCACACATCCTCCCACAGTGTGTCACAAAATTAGCCTCCTGTGTCTCCTTTTTAAAAAGAGTAACAGTAGACCTAGTTCTGCCTTCCTCGTGTCCTCTTAGACACAGTTTTGATTTTTCAGTTGTTTTTATTTGGTTATATATTTAGTTAGAGATTTTTAGATGTTAGAATGTCAGCGTACAGTAGTCAGTAAGTTTCTAAGGCTATTTCTCCCATTTCCTAGACAGGAAAACAGCTGTAACATCTTGGTGAGGTCATCTTGGTTTCTATCTACCTTGGTCAAGGCATTTATTAACACGACGGTGTTAAGTATTAGATTCAGGTGAATGAACATGTGTGTTACTGGGTGGCTTTGTAAATGTCTTGACCTGAATTCTGTATTCTTTTAACCATGATGTTAAAATGCCATGAAAACCATGGGAAACACAGGGTCAACTTCCCAGTAATTTTGTTGTTTCAGTTAGATTTGTAGTGCATATAGTTTATTTTTTTATGCTTTTTAAGGAAAATGTGTTTGTACCTATAATTTTCATTTTCCTTCTCATTTTTGTTGATAATGACTTCGTTTGGAAAGAACATAATTACCACCTGCTGCATTTTTTGACATGACAGTAGATAAAAAATGATGTGATGTTTCTTTGTAGGAATAGTAAAGGCAATTGAACAGGTGGATGTTGTGAGGATAGAAACGCTGTCTGTGAGCTGCAGCAGTAGAAGAAGCAGTGGTTGAAATGCACTGCACATGAGCACACGGGCGAACAAATGTCTGCACATCTTGCTAGCGTGTGTGCGTCTCCCCATTGTACCGTGTAAGAAAAAAACAAGTGGGGTGTCTGTTACAGTATGTTTCAGTGTTCATTGTTGACACACATACTGTACTTGGAGATGGCCTATTGGTGTATATCTAGGTCATATGGCCATCCATTAGTCCTGTCGTCACTGGAGATGGGGGGTTAACAGGGTTGGGGGTGCTGAAGGGAGGACAGATGGAGTGATGGAAGGATGGAGGGAGTATCTGGACTTAATCTGTGCCATCATATTAGCAACAGCTGGCTTGATGTTGGCTGTTAGTATTGCAAGGCTCTCACAGTCTCACACACAAGTTGAGCATTTACTGCAGCGCATACACACACACACAATGAAGTCTCCTTTTGAGACAGAATTGAAATGTGTGTTCTTGGGCTGTTAGTTTCAGTTTCAGTTAGTTTCAGTTTAAAAAGAGGCCTTCATTTTTTTTTCTGAGCTCAAAATCATGATGTGAAAATGTTGACATCACCCAGCTGACAGAAGGGTGGCAAATGAAAATGTAGCAAAGTGCATCAGTCAGCGCAGAACTTGTTGAATTATTAATATGCATAATATCCCATATAGCTCCTCGAAGTGCAGTAGCAAATGGCCGCGTGTTAGCTGAGGATGTGTAACCAACCCTTCCCTTTTTTGTATCACCGACCTTTTTTATATCGACAGCGTGGTTGCGGACCTGTCGGCATGATGGGGGTCATCACTGAAATAATATGCTGTTTTTGTGGAGTCGTGGCGAAAGATGTAGCACAGACAGCCTGTGCCAAGTTCATGGTAATTACCACAAAATAGCCTTTAATAGCCTATAAAGTCATATAATTATTCTTCACCTTTTTTGCAGAATAATAACATATCCTTGTTGCCCGGATGAAAATCTTCCATGGTCGGTACCAGTTTCCGGCTGTGGGTGTTGGGAACCAGTGCTGTAGTTCACTGGCAACCACGAGCAGTTGCCCAGATGTATTGTGGACAGTTGTAGCTAAAGTTGTCGATAATAGTCACAGATCTTTACTTGTCTCTTGCTCTGTCTGTCTATGTGAAGGTCATTTAGTGTGTGGTCTTTATATTATATTTCTAACTTCACTTAGAAGAGTCTTCCTATGAGGCTGGGTGTTTTTCATTATGATGCCACTAGCTGCAGCACACTAGTTAAAGAGATACAAGATTATTGAGATAATGGTAAAAGCAACAAAAAAATACAGTCTGTGAAGCCAAGGGGAGCCATCAAATGAATATCTAGTCTTGTCTCATTTGACAGACTGGTTATATTTGAAATGTACAATTTGTTTTGACATTCAGCTGAATTTATTGTGTGTGTGTGTGTGTGTGTGTGTGTGTGTGCGCAGAGAGACTTAGGTCGGGAATGACAGCAGGGACAGGGGGTGAAGGGGCCAACATGAATACTAAATCAGGCAACTTAAACTCCATATGACATTTCCCGCTTTAAATAGCTATAGTGTTGACAGATTGGGTGTCAGTGTATAATTTAGGATTACTGGACATTGTTTAAACCAAAACAAGTAGCCTCCTTTTCAGTGTGAACTTTAGTGAAAACAAAAAACTTGTGCACACGAGGTTGACCTCATTCCTCTTTCAGCTGATAAACAACAAAGTTGTACTTTCCAGAAGTGGGAAAGACCCAGCCTGGTTAATCTGCTTGGTCACAGTGATATTGTGAGTTATTGTGAGATACTAACAAACCACTGTTGTAATTCTGCGTTTTAAGGTAGCCAATCACAAACCTTAACACTGTCATCTTTCTGTTTTAGTTGTCAGACAGTAATCCAAGGTAATGACAATGTGTGTATCGCATGATTGGCTATATTTGCATTGAAAATTAGCAATGACAGAGAGAGTTGAAGATGAAAACAACATGGTCTTAATGTTAAGACTGTAGGGCATATGTCAAGGTTTTGGAAAAAGCTTCATTTTCTCCTTCCACACACTGAAGCATGAGACTGGCGCTTCCAGACTTTTCCTCTTGGGATTGTTTTCGAAAAGCACAGTTTCGGGGTGTGAAAAAGCTATGATATAGTGTGGATGAAAGACCAAAATGGACAGGAAAGGATTCGTTTTCAAATTTAGCTGTGTTAGTGTAGAAATGACTATAGTCCTACTGCCAATACCCAGCTTGATAACATGTTCCCTGCTGCTCCAGTGTGCTGTGTACAGTATGTGTGTATGTGTACTCAATCAATTGAGTAAACTGTCTCTCAGCCAGATTCTCATACAGTGTTTTTGAGTAGAATTTAGTTTGTGGATTTGAGTAATGTGAAACCATTTGCTAGAAATGGCCTCTCGACTATACCTGGAGCTGTTGAATATTATGCAAACTATGACGTTTTTTTCCCTGGTACAACCAAGGTTACTATCAGCCACTACATCTGCAGTCCAGCCATGTGTGTCCCTGAGAGAGATTTATGCTAGTTAGATCAGTCAAGCATATTAACAATATACAGGTTAGAACATGCCATGTTATGTTCCCTTCCAGACACCTCCCTCTGTTTTCCCTCTCTCCTCCTCCCAGTTGGTGTAATGATTACTAAAAACGAACATGCCCCATGTGACAGCAAGACAAGTGCTTTCACCTCAACAAGGTGACTGTGGGTCAGATGCTTTTGTTGTTGTTTGCTCTGTCCTCCTTCTCATAGTTCAAGGTTAATGTATGACACAGGAATGTGTGTTATTGACTGGCCTGGTGCTACTTTACTGTTATCTTTTCCATAAGATGTTCCTATCACTGGGTAAATATTAGCCTTGCACCTGTGTAGCATGACTGTGATAGATAAAAGTTAATGTTAGCCTAGCCTGGCAAACTTTAGGCACTGTGTGCTGTGAAAGTTGAGGTTTAGCTCGATTGCATGTTGTGTTTCAGTAGGTCAGTCAAAGGGTAGAATGACTGCGTAGAGCAAACAAAATGGTGCTTGAATTTCTGCTTGGACTCTTATTGGATAGGTTCCTCTTATATTTTCTCATTTGTCAATGTATAAACCAATGTGACCTGAAAAACCGTAGTATTTTTTTCATTTTCTCCTAGCTAGGTCACAGAAGGTAAAGCGTCACTAGTGAATGCTTCATTTCCAACTTGTTATCTGTATTTATGAGGTCCACACTGATATTGGTCCCACTGATATATCTGAATGTCCTTTAGTTGTTGATGTCCAAGTATGTTTCCCCTCACAGTGTCACCTTCTCCATTGCGCACACACTACGTCCTCTCTTGCTTCTGTAAAGGCCAACACTGAACTCCTTAACCTCAGAGGATGCAGTAGCCAAATGCTTTGATTTATATTTGGACATGAAAACACCTCAGTGTGTTTTCATTTAGTTTGTCGATGCATATCAGTATTGTAATAAAGCAAATAATATTGATTATAGTTTGAATTTATGAGATAGACTACCCTGGATGTAGTCAGACTGTAACTCACAGTACAAATGCTGGTGTGTGTGTGTGATCTGTGTGCTCATTCATGTGAGTTTGTGAGCAATGCGCACTAAATGCAACCTGCTCTGCCACTGCTGCTTGGATTGGCTGGTTGGAGAGGAGCATTTTTCCCTCTCCTTTGGCGCTACATCATGTGCATGTGTAATCCTCCCTTCAGTCTGCAGCAATTAGGCGGGCGCACACATGCACGGTCACGTATGCACAACCACACACTCACATTTTACACTTACGTCATTCAACAAACGCCACACAAACACACTATGGAAATGGCCTCCGTATATGCTGACAGGCCCACACACACACACACACACACACACACACACACACACACACACAACACAAACACATTAAGCATGCGTGGATTCCACACCCATGCTCAGTCTAGACTGCGTAATATGCTCATGCACACACAGTCTTCCTCCCAACAAATCCCGCCCTGCAGCTGTGAGAACCAGCTGTGATTGGTTTGTCCTGTCAGCCTGCCCACATCTTGACCCGCCTCAGGGGGCCTGCACTGTAAGTGGTATTAATTCTCTGTGTGTCTGTCCTGGTACAGTTTGGCAGCCCATTGTGTTTACTGTTGTGTAATGCTAAAGCTTAAATTTCCATGCAGCTTGCACCGCACTCAGGGGTTCAGAACTGTACTACACATGCAGGCATGCACTGCAGCAATGGAAAGCTATTTATAGACCTGCCCCACAAGGACAAATAAGGCTCCTTTTCGGGAAGAATAAATTTACCTTTTCACTCTCATATCTTGGTCGTTCACAGCTGCCTCTTTGAAAGGACAAAGGAGCAGAGGGCAGGAGGAAGAAATGCACAGAAGAGATTGCAAGATCACAAATGAGAAGGCAGTCAGGAGGTTGAGGGAATGAGTCACAGAGGCAGGGTAGAAATCGGAGGGAAGCAGGGAGTGGTGTGACGAGTACACGGATGTGAGTGTGCTTGTGTATTTTTAATACATATATACTTGTAGAGGGAGGGTACAGTTTGTTAACCGCCAAGACTCCTCCAGCACCACATTTAGTTTCCAATTTCAGGTTTAAGCCATTATCAACCCACAGGTTTTCCTTCTGTCACTCACCAGTATGTACACTTTTTAACATACTGCACTTGCCTCATGCACCAGTGTGATCACAGTTGAATAATGTGGGAGAGTCAAAAGATGAATCAGTCTGTGAAAATGTTCTATGAATGAATTTTATGTAACATGCTGTTCTTGGATGTCGTAATTGAGGACTTGTAGGCGAGACTGTTCTGTAGGCTGGAAGTCAGAGGGTCTTGTCTACTGTATGTGTTTGTGCAGTGAAAGAAAATGAATGGGATTATATTGATCTAAGCGGAGCACAGCGTGTCCGTCCAGACAGACCCAGGTGGTAACAGCTACGCTCCATTAACCTCAGTGTTTCACCGTCAGCTCCGATTTGCTGTGATCAGCTCACCACCCGTTTGAACGAGCATAATGATCTGTCTGGAAACAGCCGTGACCCTCAGCATTAGTTAATAACATGCTATGAATAGTTTGCAACGTGTCAATAGTTACAGAGCTCAGTAGAGGAGAAAACAAGGCATTAGAGAGAGGAGAAAACGGGCAAGTTGAGTCTAAGTGCTACGCCGTTGTGTATCAAAGAAGAAAAACATGCCTGTCATTAACAGCACACAGATTCACTTGAGACATGAAGTCCTGTCTCTGTACATGCAGACTTGAATACAGTATGAATATGCCTGTGTGGTTTCTTGAATGTGTGTGCTTGTGCCCGTCGCCTTTTATGTGGGCATGGTGGTCTGAAAATATGACTAATCCACTTACCGCTTTACGTTAACAACAGCACAATGACAACATGAAGATGCAGAGCCGCAGCTTGATGCTGCCCACATCTGCAGTCGCTTCATTTGTCCCCTTTTGTGTGCTGAGATGTACATCTCATTAGATGGGATCCTTGTGGATATCAAGGGAATAACTGAGGAAGGACCATTTTTTTGGAATTTGAAGCAATTTGTGGACTGAAGTTTTTGAAGGCAGACACTGAGGATGGAGGAGTAGTGGTAATGGTGGTCTTCTTGGACAGTGGGTCTCTGTGGACAGAGTCTCCGCTATCTGTCACATACACTGACAATGTGCAGTCTGCACTGCTTGTCACTACCACACACAGTGCTATTATGTGGACACACTGACATGTCCGGGTACAGTAGGTCTTTGTTAGTGTTGGAGAGGAGAGAAAGGGTGGGGGTCTGGACAGACAGATAGATATACACAAGGAGAAGGAGTGAGGATGGAGTTCAAGAGCTCAGAGTCGGTGACGCAGGGAGAGACAACAAGTAAGATCATATTCAAAAGAAGAAGAGCTACAACAACAGGATGAATCACTTGAACCGTTTTTAGATCCTAATATTAGATGAGCTAATGCATGGAAAAATCTTGAAAGTAACATTTTGTTCTAATGAGAATTTTTTCTTTCTTCCGTTCCTCTGTTTCCTCCTTCCTTTCCCTTCCCTCCTTTCTTCCTTCTGCGCTTCTCCCCCTGCAGAGGACGAGCAGGTTGTCAGGATGAAGGAGGAGAATTTGTTCCATCGGAGGTTTTCTCTGTGCCCCAATGCCACCTCCCCACCCAAAATTGACCCCCGCACCCTCACCCGGAACCTGTCTTATGGAGGAGACAACGACCTCTACAGCCTCAGCCCAGGTATAAAAGGCCGAGAGGTCAAAGCTGACAAATGAAATGTGAATATGACAAAATGATGATATTTCAGTGATGTGTGCTAGTGGACTTCAGTGTCTGTGAAATGATGGCGTACTGTGCTGTACTGTACTTATTCCATACAAATCAACAAACCTCAGCTGCTGCTTATTAGCTGCTTTTGGGGCTGCCATGCTTTAATTGTCTGTCATGCAGGTTTATTCACGGAGTTCATTTGTATGTGACTGTGTGTTGTGGGTTCCCACCAGGCAGTGAGACAGACAGGAACGGTCTCTCCATGCTGAGTAATGAACTTAGTCCTGCCCAATCACCAGGCAGCAAGGTAAGAACACAGCTCCTGATTGGGCAGCTGCTCAACAGCTCACTCTAACTGACTCATTAGGTGAGCCCCTTGCCTCTTTTATTCTATGACAATTTCTTTTCTTCCGATTGCTTGCAGTAATAGCAACCTGAAACATCTTCAAGAATTTTATGTGGGCAGTTGTTGTGGCCTTGTTTGTTTTTTTTAGAGGAAGTCAAATGATATCCTGGCATTTTACGAAAGCATCATGAAATATATGAGATTGTGATTTCCACCTTGTTTAAAACATTCAGTGCATTTGAAATGGAGACTAGATACTTTTTTGGTAAATCAGCATTAACAAACCAGGAGTAGATAACATTTTTAAGTCAGGCACCAGTGTAGATAACGTCATATAAAAGCTGTGGGATTTTATATGTCAGGGCCATGGTGGGAACTGTGTCTTTAGCACCACAAGCCATTTATTTGGCAACCCAGACCTTTATGGTCCTGGTGCTGCCTCTCTTGCTTATGTTGTATTAGTGCTAACAATCTATGTCCATTCTTTAGTAATACTAATCAGGAGCGGCCAGTAAATGTTTCCAATGGCAACCGGGCAATCTCATCTTGTCTTGTCTCCTCCCCTCTTGTCGCTTCGCCTCGCCTCGTCTCGCAATATCGTCTATTTATATGTGGAATAGGTCACAGGCGCAGCTGCATCTCTGGCCTTTTGCCCTTTCTTCCATCCTGAAAGCCCTTATGGGACAATAGGAGACTGAGCACAGCCTTAGCCTTGCATGTTGTCATTTATACTGGGTTGCAATAGTGTACTATGCTTTAAGAATGGCTTCTTTTAGCACAAATAGATAAGACTAAGCGCCTGTGTGGGCTCACCAAATAATATTGTGAGTCACATTGGTTTAGTGCATACAGAACAAGTGGTTATGTAATTACATATCGCAGTGAAATCGCAGCACAACTTGCCACTGAGATCCTAATCTCTACTTACTGATCAGAGGAGACCATCAAACAGTCAGTGCCCTTTGCTGTCTAACCAAGGAAGTCTGTGGGTTTGTGGTCACAACACCAGGAGCAAGCAGTCAGCGAAGTTGCCCTGCAGATTGAAAGGGCCACCCACCTGCTTCATACAAACTTGTGGCAGGTCAGATGTGCTACGTGGCAAAGGGAACAATTACACAGTCTGGTGTTCATTATGCGAGCGAGTCAAGTTAGTCAACTCTTGTGGCAGCACATCACAAGAACTGACTGTGCGTTGTTTGTTTAAAAGGGCTGCACTGATATATTCTAAAATATGATCCCAAAAGCTTGTTTATAATGCTGTTGTGATTGTTAGTCATAGATGATTTGCCAAGAGACAGAACTATTTATCTGTACTTTCAAGAGGTGAACTAATACTTTTACAAGCCAATATTTTACAATCGTACATTTTCGTGAACTAAAGTCTGTACAGAAGTTGTAATAGTTAGCAGTCTTTGGTTTAAATACTAGTTTACATCTCTCTTCTCCCTCCTCTTCATCCTCACTGACTGTCTCCTCTCCTTCCTACCTCCTCCAGTCTGAGTCCAGGATGTTTAATGGTGTGGAGAAGGACTGCCCCTCCCCCACAGAGAAGCTGGCCCGGAAGGAGTCTCTCAAGGTACACATCACTTCCTTGCGTCGAGAGAGTTGTGAAAAATGTGGCACATTATTATGCAGTTGGATTCATTCTAAAGTTCATATAGTTTAGCCCTTCAGTATCTCTGTCAGTGTAAACTCAGTGGGGTTAAATGTACACGAGCCGTTTGGGAACCTTTTAAAATGTCTTGGAATGATATTTTAAAACCCTTTCGTATTTTTCAAATGATCAACAATGAATCATGTCACTGATAACAAAAGACAACAGTATGCTAGCATGATTGCTAGCATTTGTTTGACTCTGCTTCCACCTAGTGTTGGTGCTTGCAGATCAGTCCTCTGACCGGTGGGACTGATGACTCATTCATGTGTGGTTGTTGTTTTTTCCTGTTTCACAGGTCCAAAAGCAGAATTACAGGCAAGAGAAGAAACGGGCAGCTAAAGAACTGTTTAGCGCACTAAAGGATCCCAGTGTTGTCATCATGTCCAACTGGCTAAAGGTGTGGGGATGCTGTCTGTTAGACAGAACTGTTACAGTGACACCCAGAATAATGATATATCTCTGCAGTCACACTGACAGCAAGCTATTCAGACTTTGTGTTGTCTGTCATTTACACATTTTGATAATTATCATTCTAGTTGTAATTTGCACATTCATTGTTACACACATTCATAATTGTGCAACAATGGAACAATCCTACAGCTCAGACTGTATTCATGTTTATGTTCAGTTTATTAAACACAAAGTTAGCCTTTTTTGCACTTTGGATGTCAATCCTGTAGTTTCTTCTTATGTGTAATTGTAAAAATAATTCTTGTGTTCCCATTATGTTGTCATACTAAAATTCCCTCCTATCTCATCCCTTGTCCTTCTGTAGATCCGTGGCTCTTTGAAAAGTTGGACCAAGCTGTGGTGTGCCCTGAAGCCTGGAGTTCTTTTGATCTATAAGACCCCTAAAACGGACCACTGGGTGGGCACCATCCTGCTCAGTGCATGCAAGCTGATTGAGCGACCCTCCAAGAAAGACGGCTTCTGCTTCAAGCTCTACCACCCGCTGGACAAATCCATCTGGGCTGTCAAGGTCAGGCATGTTGTTGTAGGCTCACTGGCAGTTTTATAAACCCAGTAATAGCAGATGATCAGGAAGACTTCAGTGATCACAGTGAGACAGACCAAGATCTAAATACAACTATTCACTCAGTACTAGGATAATTCTATATTTTATATATGTAGAAATTTTATTTCTCATTATTTTTTTATATTTAATGTTGATTAAGTTTGATTTTGTTTTTGCAACAAGCAAGAGGGGTTTTGCTTATAGAGGCTCTGATAATGCTCCTGCATCTAGGACTGGAAATTTGTGACTTTAGTGCCTCCTAGTGGTAGTATCAGAAGAAGACACTGTGGCTGATGGTATTGCACATTAGAATTAATGTACAGTTACTAATTAGAAATGAATAGCCATACATGAAACGGTCTAACCAGCACTGAAGCTGTAAAAAAGCTTGTTTTCAAGGCAGCTGTGTTGTCAAGACTGGAGTTTTTAATACAAATTTGGTTTAGCAGTGCTGATTGAAAGTACAGAGTTTAAAACAAAAGCAATTTTCTCTGTGATTATATTTAATTTCAGGTCATTTTGTAACGCATATCGATGTTCTGTTTTGACCGTGCTTTTATTTTTAGCTTTCATTTTTATTCATTTTAATATTTCAGTGATAATTATCCTGTTCAGTGCTCCCGTATGCTCATAGCCCTTGAGAGAGCCATTTGTTCCTGTTGGTACAACATGACTAAAATGGCGTGAAGCGTGACTCACTGTTTCATCCATATGCTCAGGGTCCCAAAGGAGAGAATGTTGGCTCCATCACGCAGCCTCTACCCAGCAACTACCTGATCTTCAGAGCAGCATCTGAGTCTGACGGTGAGGCTCATGTGTGGTTGTTTTGGTTGGAAGTGTACATTCTGTCTAATGAAATATTTTTACGAGCTGAATTTATTGAAGGCACACCTTACCATCTCTAAAATGTGTCTGTCTCTCCAGGCCGGTGCTGGATGGATGCCTTGGAGCTGGCTCTCAGCTGCTCCAGTCTCTACAAGCTGACAGCCAAAGCTGGGAGAGAAGCAGATATCAGCACGTCTTCAGAGTCCTCCCATATACTCCACTTGCTGCAGTCTACCGCACTCAGTGATGCAGAGCTGCTACAGTAAGTAATACACTCATGCATACACTGAGAGCCTCTCAGATATAATTAATCTCCATCTTACATTTATTAGTTATTGCTATTGGCTGATCTATGTTTCCTGTAATCACACTCCAAGTTGTTGCGCTTGCCAATTCACACACAAGACTGTTGGCATTTCTACCAAACACATTTATGCTGTCTTATGTATGCAGTAGTCCGAATTTTCCAGATGGTCTAAAATACAGTCTCTGTGATTTCTGGTCATCAACTCAGAATAACAGTTAAAGAAACATGGACTCTCAGAGATATTCCTTGCTAAATGCAAAACGCTGGCCCCCAGTGCAACAGACAAGGTTAGCTGTGTTTGCATCCTGAAAAAAATAGGACTCCAAAATCATGTCAAGTTTAATCTGTAACCATCAAAAATGCTAAAAAA
>NTHP01000067.1:29496-93206 GCA_003416845.1 Oplegnathus fasciatus | reverse complement strand
GGGGGGGGGGGAGGAGTTTCCCTCCGGCACTGATCTGGCATTACGTCCCTCCAAAAAAAGCACAGACTCTAATCAGCAGACGAGGGCAGAGACCTCAGATCAGTGTTAGGGGGGCAACTTTGTCCCTTTATATGTGTCCTCTAAGAGGGGAGGAGCACGGACATTATAGCAATAAACACAGCCACAGCCACCGCCTGTCAGTCATCTGCAGAGAGGAACAGCACCCCCTAGTGTAGCCAGACTGAAACAGCACCGGCACCCACGCACTTTGGACAGGAGAGGAGGGATGAGAGGCAAGCACGGCTAAAAAGATTTTGAATAAAAAGATGAAATGTATGATGAAGAATGATTTTGCAAAAAGAAATGACAGAGAGGATGTTTCACCATTCCTTAGTGTCTTTTTATATTGCCCTGCAATACTGTTTATCTGTTTGTGTGCCTGTATGTGTGTTGTTCGTACCTACAGTACAGTAGGCCCTATGGGCGCAGGCAGATCACCGCTTGGACTTCTCCTACTCCCCTTCCACTCCAGACTTTGGGCCTTAACGCTGAAGCCAAAAAGAAGAAGAAAAACACGACGTGTACAAACAAAGAAGGAATATCTTCCAACAGTGCAATTCTGTGTGTTTTGTATTTGATGTACGCTCAAATACACTCTGTCTCATCTTTTAATGATGATGATTTTACCAAAACAGTATTTATAATCCGAAAGGACAAAGAGTACTTGTTTACAGGGAGCACTGTGTGTGTTTGTAGTGACACATAGGAAGGAAGGATAATGGGAATGAGGCAGGGCAGAGAGCCAAACAGAGTGTCTTTGTATTTGTGTGCCTGTAGTGCTGTAACAGAAGGGATAATAGCATAGCACTGCTTTGGTCTAGACCACGACACTAGTGTGTACAATCAGTTACATAGAGAAGCAGCGTGTGGAGGAAGGGACGGGAGGGAACGAGAGAAAATACAAGAAAGAAATTGAGTACTTTGGCCTAATAGAAGGGGTTTGTGTGTGCATCTTGGTCCACACCATGTTCAAGTGACTGTTTTAAGATGTGAACACTTAGTAATGAGCTGTTCGTTTGTTTGTTTTTTCTTTTAATCAATTTGTATATATTTTTCTGGAGGTCTGTGTTTCAAAAAGAGATTTCAGAATGTATTTATTGGGTGATTAACCTTGACTTTCCTAATCTAATTCAGCTTGGAGGACGGAGACCAGGGGTGACAATCGCTCTCCCAGGGTTGTGTGGGTTCGTCATATTCGTGTGTGTGTGTGTGTCTGTGTGTGTCTGTCTGTCTCTGTCTGTGTGTCTGTGTGTCTGTGTGAGGGAGCACATGTGTGCGAGTAAGCCATTATGGTTGTGCTATACAAAGCCGGGTCTGTGATCTTGGTTTTTACTGGTTTTTAACCCTTGAATTTCAGTCTCCATTGCCAGTACTGATCTACCCAACGGGAGAGAATCGGAGAGCACAAGAAGGAAGTCGACTCTTTGAATGCTTTTATTTACACCTTAATTTGTTTATTTTCCTGTTTTCTACTCTACTGCCATGTTGTGGGGATTCTACATGCCAGATATTTTTGTCATATGGAACGAAACTACAGAACATGATGTTGCCCGATGTTTTCATTCATACCTGTTGCGTACTGTAGCACTACAGTAAAACATTTTAACCCTGCCACTGCCCTTGGCTCTCATTAATGTCTTATGGAAAATTGTGTCCACTGGTGTTCAAACAATGGGAAATACTTCACAGAAGAAAATCATTTCTTCTTTAGTCAAATATTCACCACTAGAGGGAGATGTTGGCGCGTCTCTAAACTGGGACTGTTAACCAGAGTATTTGCCTTTACATAACTACAGTGCAGCAGTCAGGCTGAATAATCTTGCAGGCGTTGGGTACAAATGAAAGACAATGTTGGAGTAGACAAAGCTAGAAGGTAACTGCAGGTGACAATCCTTCCCTAAATATAACAAAGACAGTAGCCCGCACACAAGACTTAACGACGTTGGTGGCAACATTTTTGTGCAAACTACATGAGAATCGAGATGAGTGGCTCACAGAGCCCTCACAGTTAAACCTGAGCAGGTGAAAATCTCTCAGTAGACGACACATGGATCAACATCTCTGCCCCACACACAGATTTAAGCCCCAGCGAGTGTAACCGGATTGTGATTCTCCCCACAATGCAGGAGGCCTGTAGAGTGACTGATGTTCAATCACCGTTAACATACAAAGTCTATGTTGGGTTATTCTACTTATGTTTTAAGTAGAAGTAAAAGTACTGTTCAAACTGGGTTCAGTAGCTAATAATGCTCACAAATAAGTCAGTTTTATTTACACAGCCCAATATCACAAATTTGCCTCAGGGGGATTTACAATCTGTACAGCATACAACACCCTCTATCCTTACATTTAAAAAAAACCCTTAACGGGGAGAAATGTCTGTTTACTGATTTCTACCTGGCCTAACTGTGAATAACTATAGCTGTCCAGGTTATGAAGCTGACAGCATTTGTACTTTGTAAGAAATGTGTCTAGTGAAATGAACTACTGTACATTTATTGCCAATAAATCTTAAGTAAAAGCAACATTACTGACTTAAACAGGCCAAAAAGTAAAAGCACACAAAAGTCTTAGAAATTATAGTAAAAGAGGTAAAGTTAATGTACAGTTAATGGCAGATAGCCATGATGATGTCTTATTAAGGTGTACTGCTGTCAGGTTTTTGTAAGTTAAATTGTAATCAACAGTGCAAGGGTGTCAGTTTTGTCTTTCTCATTAGATGAGACGCTAATATTTTATTAGCGTGTATTAAGTTCAATCAGAAATTACATTTCTTGTGTCACAGTTGACAACCTGTCACTTCCTTTTGCTTCCATAGAGACGATGCGATTGATGTGACCGCAGAGTCTCGTTCCCTTCCGCTTTACAGAGAACGCCTCTGAAGTGCGATAAGGTGGATACCCGTCAAGTGTCAGGTCTATGCAAACAGAGATTAATCTGCTGAAGAGGAATGTGTTTGTGGTTTTAGTGCTCACTGTAGTTACCTGGAGCCTTTATGTGCGACTCGACCTGAACTGAACTCCCCTTCTGTCACTAAAAACACACAGTTGTTAGAAACTGCCAACTCTATTATACCAAGGGTTATAATGATAGACTAGACAGTAAGACAGCCTGCAGCTATGCCACATTGTACTGCACGTTTTCCACCTCCACATGGTCAGAGTACAGGTTTAGCACCAGAACAATTACATGAAGGGGGTAGGGATTCAGTGTCCTGCTCAGAGACACTAAAGCAGGGCAGATATTTGCTACAACTAGGGGATTGAACCCAAAATGAACTCACGGTATCGCCCTGGAGATACTTGCCACAGCAGCTCAGAACTAACTATGGATCTAAACCAGCAAATCTGCATGTCTACCATCTCTTACCCAAATCTTAACAAGATAGGCACGTGTTTGTTTGTGTTTGTTTTCTATTCTAAAATGAGAAGCATGTGGGGTGAACAGGGTGAGGAATGGGGTTGAAGCAGCAGCGTGGGCAGATTGGTAGCAGAGTAAAGATCAAGGGGTAATCTCCTCCCCCATGGCTTGTTTCTCTTCTCCAGTAAGCTGGATGTCTGAGTGGGTGCACACTGCACCATTGTGTTGTCTGACTGTATGTGTGGGGCTGACGGAAGGAGCGGCAGCCCAAATTAGGCCAGAGGAGAGTGCATGTTTATTTTCCAGGCAGTAAGCACTCCATCAAAGGAGGTTTCCTCTCAATGTGTGCGCCAGAGTTTGTAACAGTTTCCCCGCTCTGGATCCCTCTTTGTCACCATGTGTGTCGGTGTGTGTTTACTTCTGCTGGCACAGGACGAATGAGGGGTGTAAACTGGTCAAATAGTATCCCACACACTGCCAGCATCAACGAACACACTGAGGGGAACGTTCAAACAACACTGAGTCAGATGGAAGTGGAGGAACATGACATCAACCACACTAAATACATTTTTCAAATGTTTATTTTCTCTAACCTTCGTCAAAATGTTTCCCATATGTCCTGAAAAAAACATTTCTCATTGCTGAAAATTTAAAGAAACAGTTTGACATGTTGAGAAGTACGTTCGTTCGCTCTCTTGCCTAAAAAGCTAAGCGCAACGACTGGAAACAGAGGGAAACAGCTAGCCTGGCTCTGTCCAAATGTAACAAAATCCACCCACCAGGTCATTAATTAACACGTTATATCTTATTTGTTTAATCTGGACAAAAACTGAAGTAAAGTTGTGGTTTTACATGTGTGGGGTTTTGGCTATTTCTTGGCGGGACCAGTTGCCAGGCAACCAGTGGAAACACCAGGAAGTTACTGGGCCTGGCCATGTAATAGTCTGGGCTGCCGCCCTCTTAAACCACAAATTAACATTTTTACATATTAGTTTTTGTCCAGATTAAGCCAAAAAAATATAAAATGTAAATTAGAGAGCTTTAGAGGTGCTGGTAGGTGGATTTTGTTACCTTTGGACAGAGCCAGGCTAGTTGTTTCCCTCTGTTTCCAGTCTTTATGCTAAGCTAAGCTAACCGGCTGCTAGCTGTAGCTTCAAATTTAGCGTGCAGACATGAGAACAGTACTGATATTTTCATCTAACTCTCAGAAACCGATCATATTATGTAATATAAGTCAAACATTAACTTAAATGTTTTTCTATAATGGGCTTAGCTTCTTTTCAGAAATCATTTTGAGTGGTAGTGAGTAATCATTTTTTTTTTAGCTTTTATTCCTCCACCATTCAACATCATTGAGCCATACTTAGACACAAATAATCCTTTTATTCTCTCTATGATCCATGGCCTCCCCACCCTCTCCTCCCTGGTATTCTCTCCCCAGGTAAGTGAGTGAGAGGCCAGCTGCACCGAGGCGTGTCCTGCTTGTTTTGGCTGGAGTGCAGCGGGAGTCAGGTCGGATGTTTGCTCTGTGGGTTGCCGCTCTGGTGCAGCTCGGGCCCGTCCCGAAGAGGCAAGAGGGAGGCAGAGACAGAGGACTTGTCCGGACTTGCCCGTCAGATGGCGGAGGAGAGGATGGAGAACAGAGGGAGGGAGTCTGGCAGTCTGGTGCACCCTGAGGCAATGTGTGTCATGTTTCTATTTCTTTATCTTGGCTGCATGAGATCAGATGCTGTCAGGTTAACTCCACCATGTAAACCAGTAAATCACTGCTGAGAGCTTGATCCTGGTATGTAGGTGAACTCCTGGCTTCCAGCAACTCTTCCTCTCCCTTTGACGTTGGTGGGAAAGAAATAACTAAAAAACTTCTATGAAATTTTGAAGTTTGGATGCTTTACTTGAGTATTTCTCTTTCATGCTACTTTTGACAGAACAGTCTTCTCTCAAGGTCCACTTACACGCTTGTCTGGAGATTTTGACCCTGACACATGGTCTTTATCAGCAGATGAAGTGTGCCCCGTTACCGTGAACAAACTTTCCATTATCCAGAGTGATTTTAGGACCTCTCCTCATTGTTGGCTTTAAAGTTAAACAATTCAAGTTTCCAGACAAAACAATCTCCATTCAAGGTCCCCTTTCTCGCTTGTTCTGGAGCTTTCAACCGTATCACAAGATGATGATGGTGAAGAAGACCGTGTGTTGCTGCACTTTATACTTAATCCACTAGATTTTATGACTCTTATTTGACAGCTTTAGTTAGTTAAGTCAGTTACTTTGCAGAATAATATTTTTACATATACAAAGTAATCAGCCTATAAGATATTATGCATGATTACAGATTCAGCTATTCACAGTACAGGGCCTATAGAATATTTAAAATCAGAGCTGTTTTTAAGTTTTTTGGGGCCAGTTTCAGGTCTTCAAAAGCTAACGTGATTTGTCTTTAAAGTCTCTGAATGCTTACTGTGACCAAAGCTGAGAATGAATCCTATGAATGCTTTGTCCAAATATTTTAAAGCTGTGTGGCAATACAAATGCCTGCCTAATGGTAGACTGATTTGTACATCAATCGCAGGGTTGGTGGTTCGATCCCCAGCTACTCCTATCCACACGTCCCGGTGGGTTTGTCATTGTCTTGGTGGGTGTGAATTGGAGAATGAGAGGCGCACTGTAAAGAACTGGGGTCAAAGCTCATATAAAAGCAGTCCATTTACCATTTTACTGGGTCAAAATGTGAGACTTTTTGTCCGAGTCAAGTCTCAATGTTGGTGTTACTTTTGTACTTTCAAGTGGCATTTTGAATGCTGGACTTTTAACTGTAATAAAGTATTTCTACAGTGTGTTTTTACCACTTTTACGTAAGATTCAGACTACTTCCACCACTGGATCTAGAGCTCAGTAAGGAAACAAGATTTAAAAAGGGTTCAAAGTCATCTGATGAGTGTTTTTGATCTTTCTAAGTCCTTACAGTTGTTTTTGATCTTAATCTTCTCTTGTCTAAACAGTCTGGATTGACACATGTTTGAGTCAGAATAAAGCCCTCAGGTGTATGATCTGTATCTGTATTTGATTTTGGACCCTGATATAGATCAGTGTGCAATAATCTGTCTAACTTTGTATATTTCATTAGTATTTACTAAGCCTTACCATCTGTTTCCTGGAAGAGATAATGAAACCAAACTCAAACTTTTCGCTTCTTATTAAACTTGGCCTTTGATGATTGAAAGGATGAATCATTACGTTTCACTATAAAAGTAAAACTCTTTAAGGCGAGTACCGATTTGTTGGGGTGGCTGTAGCAATGCCCTGCCTGTCTGTTGCCGTGCCAACCGCCCACACCATGTGATGTAATTGCGAGGAAAAAGGATGCAGGGTGGTCTTCTTGTGCAGACAGGTAGACATGACCTTAAAACACATCTCCTTCTTTTACCTCCCAGGATGCAACATTGTCCTCCACAGATGAGGTGAAAAATGTCAAAAGCAGCAAGGTGTGATAATGAACAGTGTCTCAATAAGTTCTAATGTAAGGAAATCACTACCAACCAGCCATTACACAACCTTCAAATACAGTTATTACCAGTGGCACAGTGTAAAGCTTTGATTTGTTGCCATGGCGGCGACACTGCCCGCCTCAGGGGTTTCCATATAGAGCTGCTGCTCTTGTTGAGTCTTGTCCCGGAGCCTGTCCCAGTCTAACGAGGCAAACACACACTCGCTCAGAGGGGATTTACCACCACACGCCCATCACCACCTCACTATAACTTAAACAAAATAGGCCTTCACACCTTCCTGTCTGTCCAAACACAAAAAGAGAGGAATCCATCATTTTTATCACGTCTCTTAAGCATTTATGAACTGCGGTGTCACTAGAGCAGTGACCTCTGACCTATACAGCATGCATCAATTCTGCCGCCGCATGAGGATGTGTCGTATCTAAATATAGTTGTGGCATCTATGTATGGAGCGTAGTGCCAGATTATGTTTGTGTTTGATCCTGTCCCGCTGTATGTCTTGTTTACATGTTAAAAGCTGCTGTTGACTGATCTCTGCTTCCTGCTTCCTGTCTGTGTCTCATTGTTACTGTAGGTCAGGAAAGTCTGATTGTTCTGTGGTAACCCTCTGATCCAATTTATTCTTTCATGCCACTTTGTAATTTTCTCCTCTCTTCTTTTCTTTTCTCTTCTCTTCTCCTCTCCTCTCCTCTCCTCTCCTCTCCTCCTCTCTCCTCTTCTCGTTTCACTTCCATCCGTCGGTCAAACAGTTGCTCGTGATCTAATAAACAGGAGAGTGAAAGCTGTGACATGAGGTCACAGCTGGTGTATGTATGTATATGTGCGTGTGTGTGTGTGTGTTTGAAACCCTATACAGACGTCACACTTGCTACCAGGATCATTGTCAGCATTAACACGGAGATGTGACACAAGGGAGTTTGTTGCCAGCAGGTTGTTGTTGTGTTTTTGGAACAAACACACTTGTGTCTCTCGTGTCGAATTCGCACATTTAAGGACATCACACGACAGCACGAAAGCCCGAGAAAGTGGCATCAAACTAAGACACACAAAACCACCAAATATCTTCATACACACACACACACACACACACACACACACACACATACACGCCACAGTTTCACAGTGTGTATACCAGCTCACTATGGAAAGATAATAAATTGCATTGCACTTACACAAAGTACAGACAAGTACACACTGTATGTGCACCCTTCAGATATTCTACAGTAGAAGCCTTTGTTGCAGGGGCCACATCCTCTGCGGCGAGATCCTGACCCTAGTTAGAGAGACAAGAAGTGTGTGTGAGAGTGTGTGTGTGTGCGCACTGTCGTCCATGTGTATGCACACTGTATGTGGCCTGCCCACTCAGCTCTTCCATCCATAGGCCCAGATTCCAGTGGACCTCCCTGCTCGGGTGTTGGAGGGGGCGTTGGGGTTGGAGAGCAGGCTTTGAAGGAGGCTCCAGTGACTCATTACCCAACAATCCACCCACCCTTCATGTCCTCTACACCCCCCCTCCAAACATCTCCATCCTCGCCCCAGCCCTCTGTGTCCTCTGGCACAGATAGCCGACACACAGCTCCCCGCACACACACTTCGCTGATCGTGGAATGAAGAAAAGAGATTCTGTTTCAGCGGAGCGAGGATTGTGTGGACCGAACCGCTGTGAAAGACTCCTCTGTGTGTGTGTGTAGATATTGTGCTGTACATCAGTGTGCATGCTGACATGCATACATGCACAGCCACCGCACCAGCTCATCTAATACTTCTCAGTTTTAACAGTGTGTGGAACAAGTTTTATCAGATGATATCTCTTTTCATACTTAATGTTCCAAACTTTCATGTATAAACCTGACATCCTAATCTCTGCCTCCATCTCTCCTGCTGGAGTAATTTCTTCATGTTTCCTTGGGGGTTGTGTAAACCTACACCACAAACTCCTGTTCCCACAGCTCGCACGGGTCATACCCCCACCTTTAGCTGGTGTGAACACACATCTGCGTACCTCGTGGGGGCAAAACCAGACATCTGCGCCCATGTTTTAGCAATTGGTCCGGGAGACGTGTATGTTTTTAACATACTGCTGGGTGTCTGTATGCAGCGCGTTCATTAAAGATGACATCCATAGGAGATGACATCATTTTGTCTTCCTGTCTGGAGCACGAAGAGCAAAATCACATTTTCAAACGCATACTGATTCACAAAACATTAGAATAATTTGCCTCTGCATTCATGGGGAAATGTTTCCAATAAACTTAAATACATTGCGTTTTTGAAACGAGTATCAAATGTAATGTAAAACTCCTGGCTCACAGTCTGTGACGAGCTTTCAGACTTACTCAATGTGAATGGAGAAACAGGGTGGAGAACAAAAGGAGTCAGTGAGGCCGCTGTGTATTGCATGGGAGCAGAAGTCACATTTTGTGACTGGCAGCACTTTCAAACCTCTTTTGCAAATGGTCCTTGCACACATTTAGTCAAAACTAAAGCCGGTTTTAAAGTTCTGAGTAAAGAATAAAGTTATAAAATAGAAGCTTTAATAAATGCCACTACTCAAGATGTAAATTCTGTTTATTTATGCATATAAATGACACAACTGTGTGATGCCCGTAAGGATGAAAAAGATTAAGGAACCTTTGTATGGATGAGGCTCCAGATTTCTGCAGATATAACAGATCCATGCAGAGGTAGTCTGTGTAAATGCCTGTGTTTACATTGTTGAAGTGTGCTTGCGCTGAATTTTAAGCGTGCTGTCTAATTTGATTAATGCTGACCTCCAATACAACCGTAGCCTATTTGGCAAAAGGTTGCCACTGTGCTTCAGTCTTGGGGCAGCATGTGGACAGAGAGGACCATTGTGAGTTCCCCTGCTCCTTGGGAAAGACCCTTGAGCCATGACAAACAGGATTTCCTCTTATTTCAGGCTTTAGTCTTCCCATGTCCTTCCTCTATAGGGGGTTTATAAAGCAGCTACTTACAGCTCTGTAATGTCACATAAATTCAGCTTCAGGCAACAGCAGGTTTGATGAGGCCAGAGCATTACTGTGTCCTCTGATTGACCAGATTGTGTAACAGACGTTTTTCACAGCAGACATTTTGACTTGTCATAGCATGAAAAGCACAGGTGTAATTAATGACATAAAAGATGGTTCTGTTTCATTCAGGGGATCCAGTTCAAAGGTCCTGGTATTGAACCTGCTGCCTTAATTGGTCATCAGTTACACCTGTGCCTTTCCTGCTATGACACGCCACAATGTCTGCTGTGAAAAAGGTCTATAAAAGACGCTCAACTATTTAACTCAACCATAAAACAAAATCAAAATTTCTACTCTTTATGTTAGTTCTTATCAGTAATTATCAACTGCTGGATTTTACAATTTAGTTAAAATCAAAACTTTATTAGCCTCAATGTGCTTAATGTTGATTTTCACTAATAATCAACACCTACAGTTGTGCTAGCCACTTGGCAACCATCACCACACCCTGCCGCATTAACATTGTCTTACATGCAGAAATGAACTGATATTACGAACCCTGGACAAAATAATAAAGAAGTGAGTATTTAAACCTCTGATCTATATTCATATTAACAATGGTTCAAATGTCTCAGTGTAATGTGAAAGAGGCTGCTTGTGGTGATGGACCCTCACAGAATTATCACCCGTCTCTTCAGTCCCTCTACTATCACTAATTTACTTGTCATAAATGAAAACTATGGTTTATTACAGACTGGATGCCATCAGTTTTTTTTTATCATTGTACTCAAATGTACAACCTGTGTGACCACTGTCTGACCACTCATGTTTGTTGGACCTATTTTTAGCCATTTTTAACTGATGGAACTGATGGCCAGAGCTATGAAAATAAAACCCATCAAAGTTTTCCTTTAGAACGAAGAAAAGCAATAAGAGAAACACCTGAAACTTGGTGTTGGTGAGTGTTTCCTTTGTTTCGCGCTTCCTGCCCTTCATCCATCCATCCATCCATTCATAGATCAACCCACACAGGCGTCCAGCTCCTGGGTGACTGCTGAGAGATCACATCACCTCAGCAAAGGTATGCAGACTTGGAAACACAAGCCTACAACCCGATCAGCAGTGATTAAACACCCCCTGCTCTGTCTGTGAACAATACACCTCTGTTGTGTCCTGTTATGATTGATGGAGACATTTGTTGTTGGGTCAGTACCACGCTGCTGAAGTGATCAGGGAGCTGGAGCCAAGCAGCGAAACAATACATAGGACTGCTGGAATGCATTGTGTGAGAACCTGTACTCTTATAAAGGGACTTTCCAGCTTCCCCCGGCCTGCTCCTTGTGGTCCTATCACACTGAGAAAGACATTTTCAGAAAAACAGCCTTAATTTCCCTGTTGTACAACAATATCAAGTAGAATATAACGTGTTCCAAATGTTTCCTACAAAACTCTCTGAACAAAGGTACATGATAGACAACTCTCTTTTATTTTTGAGTGATAACATCTTTTTATTGTTTTCACACAAATTATAAAACTATTTAATATTGACGAAATATTCTGGCTAGAGTCATTGATGTTTGTGGTTTCTTCCAAAGTAAATAGTGATTTACTGCACCTTTAACCCTGACTGTTAACTGCCAAGCCTGGAAATGTTACTTATCTTTATCACTCAACATTTACTTATAAATATATATAATAACAAATTGTGGACAATATGTCACAGTATCGGATTATGGAAAATACTGACATGCTTCTGAGGAGCAGGTCACAGTGTTTGATGCCAAATAAACTGTAAGAACTGCTCTCATAAGGGTTTACCCTTCTTCATAATGTGTGTTGTTCGATTTCTTTGCTCATGTCAAACCATTTCCTAAAAGTAAAGACAGATAAATCATTTAGCGGGCTATTTGCGCAGGGCGCAGTATCCCTGATGAATTACCAGTTGATTGGATCATAGCTGGCATGTTGTTGGCTTTGGTGTGTCGCGGGGGAATTCCTGCATCCATTTCTTTCCTCTTGGCAAACTCCTTGTAATATTCTCTGTGCTGGAATTTTTCCTCCCTCCCTTTATGTGCTCATTTATCTTTCTTTCTCTTTCACTCGCTTTCCTCTTGTGTAATATCTATGCTGAGCTAATTTCCTCTCGCCCTGATAACGGCTCTGGACCCGGGGTCATCATTACAGGTTATTACAGCCATTCATTCCACCTTCAGTTTCACGTCGGACAAAGTTGATCATGTTGCTGCCTTATTTGCTGCACCGGGAATCTGATGTAACTTACTGTAACTCATGTGAGTGACGGTCAGCTGCTGTGGAGTTGTTAAGCGGCACCTTGAAGAAATCACATGGCTATCACACAGTGAAACCAGCACTTTGCCCCATAATATAAAAGCTTCAGTGAACTACTGATTGTATCACAGCTGTGCTACATATAATGAACATAGAATCTGGAGAAAATGGGAGTATGATGTCTTTAATCAGTTCCACTGTTTTCTCCAGACATTGTACCAGCTGCATGATTGAAATGAAACTTCACACACATCTGCAAGATGGTTCTGAGTGATGTCTTGCATTAGACTTCCAGGCTGGGAAATGTAATGTTATTGTAATCTGTTCTTGGTCATCTCTTCACACACCCACTCAGGCAGGTGCTGGTAACTAAACCCCCCCTCAGGAGCCCATTTAGAGTAGACAGTGATCAGACTCCTGAACCCCAGCTGCTCGGCTCCACTGCTCGCAGTCCCATAGTCCACTGTGATCCACATCTCCCTGTTACTGACAACTTAAAGGATTGGTTCACCGAAATTAAATTACTTGTTTCACAGATAGTTTTGGTTTTATTTGTCCAGGTTTTCAGAATATTGTCTCTGAGACCCCAACACAGTGGAGGTGAATTTCACTTGCTCACACTGTTAAAAAACACAAGACATTTAAATTTCAGAAGCAGCATTTCTGTCCTGTTTGCTCTGAGTAATCTACACTATAAACACTCTGTCAGTTTTCACTGGGACTGATCTTTGGTAGAAAGTAGCTTTAATGAAAACTGTTGAGATTAAGGTCTATGGATTATTTGTGGAGTAAAAGGGACATTGTTTGTGGAAAGAAATGTTGCTGTTGAGTTTTTTAGCCGGCATTGCCATCCCTATAGAGCCACACTTGCCAGTCAGCTCGCCACTTCGGTCCAGACTGAAATATTGCGACAACTATTGGATTGATTGCCATAAAAGTTTGTGCAGACATTAATGGTCCCCAGAGAATGAGTCTGAAAGACTTCGGTGATCCCCTGACGTTTCCTCTAGCGCCACCAGCAGGTCAAAGTTTTCTCTTATCCTGTAAAATATCTCAACATCTACCAGATGGAGCGGCACAACATTTTGTGCAGACATTCGTGGTCACCAGAGGATTCATCCTAATGGCTTTGGTGAACCTGCCTTTTTTTGAGGTTGACATTTGTATTGTTGAGTGAAATGTCTCAACAACTGTTGGATACATTTCCATTCAATTTGCCACAGATATTCATGTTCCGCTTTTAATGGATATCCCAAAACTTGGGCAGATAAAACCAAAACTATCTGTGCGACTAGATGCTACTAGTTGTAGATGAGAAATACAATGAAACTTACATTAAAACTGCTTCTCTCACTTTATCACTCAGAGCTGATTTTAAGTCTTTTGGGGTCGGCCCAAGTCAAGTCACAAGAAGCAAATTGCAAATAAAACTACATGTCTTTCAGGTTTCTGAATGCTGCATTAGAACATTTTCACTTCAAAGCTGTCTCAATAAGTGTTTTACATCACTACACCTGATAATTGATTATTAAAGCAGTGTGCTGACACTAACTTTTTATTGTCAATTGATCAAAGCTGAAGTCCTCAAATCCTTACTTAAGTCCACCTGAAGTCCGAGTCTAAAGTTTGAAGTCTACTCCGTTTGACACTAATCTTTGCGTTGCCTTCAGGCCACAGAGTGCACGTGGAGCTCTCTCGTCCTCGGCCGTCCGCCCCCTCGCTGCCTTGTAGACATTCCTGACAGCGTCTCCTCTCTCTGTCTGAGGCCTCTCTCCGGACAGCTGGGCCTTAAGCAACATGATCCCCGCTCAGCAGTGCAGCCCCTGCCGACACTTTGTGCACATATATACTGCATGTGTGTGCATGTGTGGTTGTGTATATCCAATACACACGTATGTCTTAGATATGAGAGGTGCCACATTCGTAAGATTCTCATTGAAAAACAGGCCCACAAAGAGAGAGACTCTATATTTGGGAAAATATCGCCTTACTCTGACATGTGTTGAGTTTGCTTGTTGTTGTGGACTTTTTTCTTCTATATTTACGGAGTAGCGGATGTGGTCTGGACGTAGAAAGCTATTAGGTTGCATCAAGGGAATGTCTCACAAACAGAAAACGACGAGTCACCACTTTGCCGATGTTTTGGTGTCGTGATCTCCAAAAAAGTGG
This sequence comes from Oplegnathus fasciatus, assembly GCA_003416845.1. NCBI lineage: Eukaryota > Metazoa > Chordata > Actinopteri > Centrarchiformes > Oplegnathidae > Oplegnathus > Oplegnathus fasciatus. Next base: position 78,847 of record NTHP01000067.1, on the reverse strand, counting down.
CACTGAGTCCCATGATTCCCAATGGGGGGTTTTAAAAACCCTGAGACAATGTTCCTTGTAAATCCTCATGTCATTCTTCAGTGTTGTGCCCTTTCCTCTGAGGTTATTTGAGGTACAGGTTTGTGACTGTGTGTGGGCAGATAGAGCTGAAGATGCAGATCTGTGACTCAGCAGACAGAAATGGATGTCCAATAAAAAATAAATACTGTTGTCATGGCTACAGACGATTAGGAGAATGACGCCTTTGTGGATAAGATGTGGGGGGATATTCGGCCAATTTATCCGCAGAAGACCAGCTCTGGGAATCAGATGACCTTTACTTGGATGAAGGAATGATAAATGGGGAACAGCAGTGAACCATGGAGAGCTGGACTTTGGTCAAGCACTCAGATTAGTTTTTTCTTTTTCGCGGCCCAATTTTGACTCTCAAAACGTTCCGTTTACAGCAGAAACTCTGTGACGCTATATTGCCTCAGCCGTGGCCTGAGGGTGTGTGTCTGTCTCCATATATGCTAAGGTATGTGCTCAGGTATGCACTCACCTGAGCCATGCGTCACAAAGTGAAATACCTCCAGAGGTTCTTCCCAGTAATGAAGTAGTGAATAGCACTCCTCTGAGATAATCTCATTCCTCTGCTCTAAAAAAAACAAGTAAAAAACAGGTACACTGCTGCCAGCTCTTTCAGACGGCTGCAATGTTTAAAGCTCATCAGAGAGACACATGACACAGATCGCAGGGGTTGTTAGTAATCAGACTATTTCACCAGGTCTTGCCTAATATCCTGGTAGTGTCTGCTGTTTGGGTTTCAGGAGGTTTTTATTTACACGAAGCACTAGTGTTGTGTCCTGCTGGCGTCAGATCGGACTCTGACGGGAGGAGCAAGCGAGGAAATGACACAACAGGTTGAAGTGAAACAAAGAAAGAAGTCCCTGCATAATAGTGGCTTACAGGAAACAGCGTGCTACCCTCATTCAGCGTGGGGAGCTGTGCTGAGCCGTGACGCATACCTGAGTTACACTATGAAGTGAAGCGCCGTTAACGTGTCATCAAGCTGTGCTACCACACCTGAAGTGCTGTTACTCTCTGAAATGCCCAGACAAGCTCTGTATGAGCTGTAAGGCCACACGAGGTGAGATTTTATGTGAAAGTATACTCATGATTACAGCCTGAATCATAACTTGTCTATATTTAGTCTGAGCTTCCCAGCTACAAAATTAAGACCTTTTCATTACCCAATCCAGAGAAAAATTGATTGGTTAGATGTTTGCCTCTTTCATCCTTTCACTATAAAGTTAATTGATCACATTTAACAAACATTTCTATACTCAAGTGTCCGCTTATTAACTTTTCAGAGCTTTCAACTGCCTCTAAACATTTCCTTCGACGTATGGAGCTGGCATGTGATTGAAGTGTGTAACTTTGCAGTCACGCGATAACGAGAGAGAAGAGTGAGGAAGGCCGATGAGATGTGATTGAAAGCCCTGAAAAGCTAGTAAGTGGGCCTTTGAGCATGAGATTATTTCGTCACACACGTTGTTTCCAAAGTTGAAGAATCCTTAAGTGCGCCACTTGGAAGAGCCAGCATGTAAACAGGGCTGGGATTTAAGAAATACTTCAAAATCCACCTTGAAGAAATTTCTGAGGAGCCACCAAAAATGTATTATTTTGATTATTTTAGTTTTATTCTTTTGTTTGACTGCCTTCTCCACATTAACAGAATATAAATCTGCAGCAGAAATAGTAAATCCCTTCATTATATTTACTTTTTTGACTAAAAAACAATCAAATATAATGACATTTAATCTTAATTTTCTCCAGTTTCTCCTAATTTTCATTCTGTCCTATATTTTCCCTCGTGGCAGTGCTCCGGTCTCCATACAGCACACTGCTCTGATGGACTGAGTCATTTTTCCTGTTGAGGCAAACTACTCCACGAAGAGGACAATAGAAAAGATTTACATCCGCATATCAATTCAGATTAATGTTTAGAGAGGTTGTAAAGTTGTTGCTGTTGAGGACGTGAGAGGAGTTTGTGTGGGAGAGCTGCAAGGTCTCTCCGGATGACGAAATGGAGCCAGACGTGTTTCTTCTGGCCACCAACCTTCACCTCACAACACCCTGCTCAGCTGTTACTCCACACACACTGCCTCAGTTTGTCAGCACTACGTCTCGTGTTTACTGTAAACTCCCTCTGAATCAGACGTTGCGTCCTGCTCAGTTTAATAAACTGAAGATTAAATGCGTTATACGGGTCGGGGGCCCTGCACACACTTGTCTCACATCCTCTTTGTTTATTGCATTTATGTTTTCCTCAAGAGTGTCACAATGCATTCACTGTTGATGATGCAGAGGCTGCGAGTATGGCCTGAGTGTGTGCCAGTGCTGCGTCAGAGGATGTTTATGCAGCCTGAGATCAGAGAGGAAGACGCAGTGTGAGTGTCCTTCTGCTCGGTGGTATGTGTGTGTGTCCAGATGAGCGAGGAAGTAGCCTATAGACAACAACCTTACATTTTGTGGCCAGATGTACTTATGATGTCTTTTATCAGCCTCTGAAAACACTGCTTAAAGGCATGTCAAATGCATTTCACTTCTCTGCATCAAATCGTTTAGAAAAGAATAGCATGCCCCTGCGTGGCCCTTGGCTCAGGGGCCAAAAGGTGTGTGTGTGTGTGTGAGATTAAAGTGGTGCCAATTTGTGAAGCAGTATTTTTAGAAAGGAGGCCCGTCCGCTCCGGTAATACTCCTCAGATCAGTCTAACCCTTTGATGCGTTCATTGTAGTGTGATCCTACTTCAAAGCTGCACACAGGGATGGGATGGGACGGGGAGGGGGTGTGACTCTACTATACACTTCATTACTGCCGGCCCGAGATTCAGCTTTCTGTCACCTCTGACCTTTGGGCATTTGTGCTCATAACACACAAGATCCATGACCGGAGGTATTTATGTGCAGGAGGTCTTAGGGCAGAGAGGACACGTTTTTTTTTTTTACCATGTCCACACATTGTTCTTGTCCTGACTTTGTTAGTTAATTTTCCACAGTTTTAGCTCCAGTACTGTGGATAAAACTCCCCCTCACTATCAGATCAGCTGAGTCTTTTTAAAAAACCCATATAGACTGACATTTGACTTCTTAGCCCAGTGTTGTTGTTTTTATTTTATTTTATTTTCCCCTAAGTTTGACCGGTCCCAGAAGTTCTTCTTGTATTTCATGGTATTGTATTACATGCGCACCTGTGAAACACTCTGGAACTTTTATTTTGAAAGGTTTTGAAAGGTGAAATAATTTTTAATGATCTAAACTGAATATTTTTCAAGGGGCTTGTATCAACCATGACTGCATGGTTGTCGTGGCTGAATGAAATGTTTAGTGTCCATGTTGTTATCAACACAAGCAGCCCCAAGTCTTAAAGTTTATTATATATCAGACAACTGCATAAAATAAGTCCGAAATGACAACACATACTGTAAAATATATTCATACAAAGCATCTGACTTATTAAATGTGCCTGACCAACATCTGGCTAACATCAGTCTCTTATTATACAGCTAATTTAAAATAACTAATTGTGTCACATCACCTTTTAAACCTGCATTTTATTATCTGCTCTCTGTATGTCATGCGTTTCTGAATATGACTAAAGCAATGCTCACGGGGTTTATAACAGTAATTAAAAAGGTGTGTACCTAGTGTCACATTATGTCTATTGAAACAGCCTTTAATTCATGATAACAGGGCAGTAAAGTGGACTTCCTGTGTGTTTGCTCTGCCTTGTAAAGAACAGAGGCGGCTGATAAGGAGGATACAGAAGGATTTGTCATGTGAACACCTGTTGGAAAGCTGCCTGAATATATCAACTAAAACCAATTTCAGCTTTTGTGAAGCTCAGAAACACCACGAATATAACACATTTAAAATGTAAACTTTTTTAAAAATCTACTTTTTAGCATTTCCATCCCAACAGTGGCTACCTTTAACCCACCACACCTCGGAAGCAGTTAAGGTGTGTTCAAAGGCACCACTGAGTGTTTCAAGTGTCCCGTGCTGCTGACTAAATCTGCTCTGCTTATCAGTTATGACTCAAGCCTGAAACCCTCCCAGTGACAATAAAGAGTCACATTCCACCTGACAGCAGAGAGGAAAGGGACTTTCCTGTCCTCCACTCCCTTTTTACTCTTGCATGTCTGGCATTTACTACAAAATGCTGCTGGTGAAGAGTGTCAAATATACAGTTACTGACTCTATAAGGCTGTAATGAGACACTGACAGACCTTGACACCAAGTAGAAAAGGTTTCTAGTTAAAATAAAAAAAGTAGAGGAGAGCATAAAGTTATGTCAAAAATGCATGAATATTTATTCAAATAAATACACACTCAACACACATTGAAACAGTAAATAATTTAAACAACACGAGCTGTTTGCCAGTGACAACGTATCCTGGCAACAAATAAATTAACATCATGGTTTTAGGAGTCATTCCTCCCAGGAGAGCGAACTTGAAATAGTTTTGACAATTCAAGGGTTCAGTCTTGTGTGTGAAAATCTCTCCGTCTGTCTCCCCCCCCCCACTCTCTGAGAGCTCAGTCCCGAACAATCCTTCATCTCCGGACCGGACGACCTCGTCTTCCTTTTGGTCCGTGTATTATTTCTGTATGGTCCACATTGACGCTGGAAGGAGATAAAACATGTGATTAGTTTCAAGATTGTCCCACCGCGTTCAGCTACAGTTAAAGTTTATTTTTTACTCATATTTTATTCATATATCATGCCGGCTATATGTCATGGAGTGTCCCTCACCATATTAGGAGTGGTTAACTGCCAGAGTCCCCACAGCGGCTCAGGGCGCCCTCGCCATGCGCCTCTCCTGCTGTCCGGGCGACGCGCTCTCATTGTCCTGCCGCGTTTTAAAGTCCTGGATGGCCTTTCTGTTCTGGTAATCGATCAGGGCCATGGTGATCACTGCATTCCAGCAGTTCTCCTCCCCAGAGCACCGGAAATCGATCTCCTTATTGTCTGTGGTTACGATGGTGAAATAGACGAACTTGCCGGTGCGCTCCACGCAGTCCACCTTCTTGATGGACTGCAGCTTGAGCTCCTTGCCCTTGGAGCGCTTCTGCGTGTCGGCGTAAATGTTGAGGCTGTCCGTGGTCAGGACGCACGTCTTCCTCTTCCAGAACTGGAGCAGGTTGTCGCTCCTCTTCTCCAGCTCTCCCTCCTTGAGGACCTGGCAGATCTCCTCCGCTGACATTTTCATGGTTTATGGCGGGCAGGTTTGTGAACTCCCTGCTTCCCTGCTGTGTCGTCCGAGGAGCCCGAGGAAGGAGCTTCTCTACAAAGGCTTTGGTAATCCAGAGTGGCGTTGTGAATGAACCGAGGTAGCAGAGGACTTTTATATAGCCTACTCTGGTCCGAGCCCTTCCCACTTGACGTCAGATGAGTTGGGAATGCATCAACAGTTGCCAGTGGAGTAATTCAAGGCTGTGTGGGCGGAAGCTGTGGCGCAGGCAGGGGGAGAGGGCAGAGGAAGTCCTAACGTGGACCTAATTACACCACCAACATGTTAATTACTAATCCACATCCTGCTGCGGGGATTAGTCCAAATATTTTCCCACTCTGCAGTGAGTGATTCAGTCTAATATAGTTAATTACCAGATGTGCACTGAGCCAGCTGAGCACATGCGTAAAAATCAACCTGGTTTGTAAACTATTAATATCAGCATTCATCTCAGAGGGATTTTTGAATTCCATTATGAAGTTTATGATCCAGACTTTTCCCATGACAGCCTGGTAATTCATTCCCTTCATAATCCTTCACTGTGCCAAGTAGGTGCTGTGCCACCCTGCTCTTTAGTGATTCTTTTCTTTTACTTCAGACTAAACCTGTTTCATCTCAGTGGTGTTTTACATAAACTCTATTCCTAAACATAAACTCTGCTATTCCTGTCGGTGGATGTCAAGCCGCTGAAATGCACCCAAACAGCCCACGAGCACAGTTTCCATTCAGTGAGCAGAGGATTCATCAGACTGTATGTCAGCAGCCACACACAGAGAAGGGGTTTCAAAGTGTAAAAAGCACAGGTACTCTGTTCCTCAGAGGTTACAGTACAGAGCCCAAAACAGACAGAAAGTAAGCAGAAAGTGGGTTTTTCCACTGATAAATATTTTAATATAACATTTTTTATATAACATTGAAGAGTCAGTTCTTCCTTTTACACAAAGAACTTCAACCTGTGACGACTCTTTCTGGAGCTGAATGTCCACACGAGTTAATACTGTGACTGCATGCAAGGCTGCTTCTAGTGATTGTGTTTGGTTATCAGACTGAACTGAAACTTTATCGTGGTTCGGCTCGTTTTCATTATTATTATGAAAAGAACTTCTTATGAGAGTTTCCGTCGTGTTTCCTTCAAACTACAAAAAAAAAAACAAAGTCCAGTCTTAACTCTCAAACAATGCAAGCTAGGAAGTCTGCTAATATGGTGATCATGTTTTTATCAAAAACTTCATTTAATTATTTGAGTGAACTCTCAGAAGTTCGTTCATTCAATTCATCAACTCATCAAAGTCTCAGGGACTCATGTTTACAAGTTCTGAAGGGGTCTGACAATAAAAACTAGAAATGTTAAGTGCAATTACCTTGAAATATATAAAACTAAATTCCTGTATGCTTTACAGTGTGTTTAAAGAAGGAAATAAGAAGGAAAACGAAAGTTCATCTTTAATTCTGTCCCTATTTTACAGTCACATATTTCTGATGCAACCTGATTGAAAGAAAGTCATGAAAGAAATTCAAGTTATGTTGAATGAGTCAGATGACCTCTGATGATATCGCTGCATAGGTGTGTCCTCTCTGATATCCTGCTGTTAATAATGCATTCATACATTAAATTCTGACATATTTCGCTCCCTTACATGATGGCACATTAGCTGCTTTTAACAATAATAAGTGTTGGTGTTGATATTGGTGATCCTGGCCCTGATATTTCTTGGTATCGGATCCAAACAAAATTCTGTGGCCTCCCCTCTAGCCTGTGTGGTTCAGCAGGAGGAGGTGGTAAGGAGGCAGATGTCATCGACTCTTCCTGTGCAGCCTTGTCCTGTCCTGCTGGGGGATCATCACCCACACAAACACAGCCCTGACCCCAGTGTCCAGCTCAGATACGCCTACCAGGGTGCATCGCTTGTGCGCACATGGCGAACGTGCATCAGGCACCCACTTCAGGCCCTCCTGTCTGCCATGCTATCAGTCTCCTCTCACAGACGTTTTGGAAGCATCTCCCCTCCGGTTTCTCTCAGGAAGTGAAATGTCACACACACGCCAGTTCCTTAGAGTCCTCCAGTACTTATGCAGCATAGCTGGGTGACTTCAAGGGAATCAAACCACTCTGTGCCCCCATGAGTTACAGAGAACCACCCATAAGACTTCACACATCAACACTGCTATGATCATACAGATGTCTGACAGCACCAAAGGCCACGGTAACCACGGTGAATCACTTTAAACAGTCTGCTAAGCAACCCCTGCATGAGTACTGACACTGGAGCAGGATATGGCGGCCGGTTTAATCTCAAAGAAAGAGGAAACCACATGTGTGTACTGAGTCAAACAGCATGCTGGCTTCTGTTGACTGAAGAGGTGCACCACTGCTCCCTTTGTTTTAGGGGCTTTGACTTTGTTGCCTGGCAGTATGCATGTGTGTGTGTGTGTGTGTGTGTGTGTGTGTGTGTGTGTGTGTGTGTGTGTGTGATGTGTGCATATATAGATTTTTGTTTGAAGGAGTACTGCGGTGGAGACTCGCGGACGTGCCCAGGCAGTGACTCAGCATGTGGTGGAGCGCCTGACTTTGGAGGAGCTTGCTTGTCAAAGGAGGGCCAGGTGTGTGCGAGATGGAGTATGTGCACCGTGGATGAAAATTGTTGTGTCTATCCGTGTGTGTAAGAATCGTGATTCATTTTCAATGGGTAATGAATTATATGCAGCAACAGTGTTATTGTTAGTGGATGTTTCTGAGGAAAAATAGAGAAAAAAGAGAGGGAAAAAAGAGAGAAAATGTAGAAATTAGACAACCAAACAAGTCTGAAGAAGCAGTAATGGGTAACATGCAGAAAGTAGCCTACCAGTTATATATAAAAATAAATATGATCCATATTCAGTCATTACACCCTCAGTTTTTCTTTAAACCCAGTGTTTTGTCACATCCCTTTAATAAGCTCTCCACACTGTAGACAGTGGCAGTTGTGGCTGAGCTCAAAACTTCACAAACCACATAGTTTGACTGCTGAGTTACAACAGCAGCAGAACTCCAACGTGTCCCTGTTTTCCTTGTTTTTCAGGCTTGTGGGAAAGTACAACTATTTCTGGAGGGAGTCAGACTGCGTGATGGATCTCAGGAGGTGTGTTGTGACAACCTCGGGTGACAATCAGCGCCCTCCGGTTCTCACTGTCTCCCGCACAGACAAAACAAAACAGAGACACACAGAGAGAGGAAGTAAGATGACATGTGATGATGATATGTTACAAAATGAACACATTAAATTTGAGTTACTGAGCTCAAGGCTAAAAAGAGCAACTATGTCTGTTGTTCTCTTCACCGTGTTTACTTGAGTGTGATGGAGTTTTGCAGCCATGGGCACATGGGTGTGACAAGACAGCAGGTGGAAGGACCAGAAAGGCCCACAATTTGGTAGTCGTGTCGGGGCATGAAGCTACTGAGTGTTTACTGTGAGTCACAACACACAAAACATCTAAAATACAGAAGTCAACTCATTGAACCCTGCTGGAATGAATTTGTTTAGGTTGAGAAGAAGTCATTATGTGTTAGAGATTAATATTCTATTTACATTGATACAAGATTTGTGGGGTTACATAAAACAGGAACTCTGATAGAGACTAAATAAATGTTCCAGCTATTGAAAACATGCAACTACAAATTTCAACAGAGTGTACTTTTGTTAAAGGATTTGATGATTCATTATTAGACAATTGAAATGCATTTTTTTTTTAATCTAAACCGGCAATAACTGATTTTTTTTGTCCAGCTGACAGTAGAAACAAACTGTGAACACTGACATATTATCACCTTTTAAGTTGATATGTTGAACTTGTTAACAAACTGTTTTCCTATTTTTACATACAGCAGACAAGGAGCAAAATTAGCATGTCTTTGGAGTCGTGTTTCTGGCCACCTGATGAATGCAAGTCACTCACTTGTTAGCTCTGTTTTAGTCTCCGACAACTCCTGTGAGAAATATCAGGCTCTTTAGCTGCTAAATGCTCCTGCTAGTCACTCTGTTTGTCTGCTGTTTGGTGCCGAGCAGGTAGTGTAGCTACAGTCAGTTTTTCCTGGAAACAGCTGATTGAAAGCTATGAGAGCGGTGAACGTGAACCAACACAAAATAAGGGCTGGAAAACCAAAATAATGACTTGAAAGATGCTCTGAACTGAGAGGAAGTGCAGAGTCAGGTGATAATTATCTGTGGATTCATCGCTACGTGTGACCTCTTTCACGTACAAGTAGTAATGTGATCCGTTGTTAATCTAAAAATGTCAATTATAGCTGCTTTAACCTTTAAATTGGTCTAATAAAGATTTAACATCTCTGATGAAAGAGAGACCTGGCTGGGACAGCAGCAATAAAGGTGTGGAAAGATTAACTATTACCTAACTGTCACACCCAGCAGGTACACTAAGAACACACAGGATTCAAAGACTGTAATAGGCTGCAATATCCTGGTCATAATAAGTGCTCAAATTCACATATGCTTTCCATTTAATTTAAAAATGAGTTGAATTTTGGAGGCTTGTAGTAAAAAGGTGACTATTCTCAAGAGTTTGGTAGTTATTGATTATACTGCCTATAAACAGGATAAAGAAGAAAATATTTTCTTAATCTGGCTTTTGCATTTTTGCTCATTTCTGCGCAACAGTGCAGATAAATTAATGTTTTATTGTTATCATGCACATTATGTTTATGTACACTGTGTTAGCCAGCGAAGCCTTCCTCAGACAGTGAACTATACATAGTCAGCCTAACAATGGGGAGCAGTATGGATGAGCTGGCTGTGATGGGCCGCTGACAAGTACAGCAGAGCCTGCAGGTAACAGCTGCATACTGTGACACGTTTATGACTTTGGCCTGTCGCTCACACACACACGCACACGCACACACACACACACACACACACACACACACATCCTCTCCTGCTCTTCTGCTCTTTGGTGACATGCCCTTGTGATGAGACTCCGGAGCTATTTGAGGCATTGTTCTGATAAGCCCTGTGTGTGTGTGTCTGTGGCCACGCTGGCATTCAGCAGCGTGGGAAAAAGAACAAATGGCTCATGAGGGCAGCGCACAGTCAAACACAATGCTGCAGGAGGAACCGGTGGAGAACAATGAAAACAGACATGGCCGCTGTCGTACACTTGGTATGGATGGCTGAGTTAAAGATGGCAAAGAGGCTCAAATCTACATCCCATTCTTTATAATCAATCAGCCAGTTTGCTTGTTATGTTACAGCCAGAGACTTATTTGGTGATGGAAGCACTATTAAGATCCTTTAATTTAAATACAAGTAGCAATACAGGAATGTAAAACCCTAAACAAGAAGTACAAGTACAGCATTTTGCATTTAAGTATCAAAAGCGCTCATTGTGTAGAATGGCCACTGTCTGTGTATTATATTGTAGCTGGTTTAATCTATATGCATCATATTTAATAAGATTTTTGTATTAAATAAATAACCTGAAAAATAAATAGTATCTACAGCTGTCTGATAAATGCAGTGGAGTAAAAAGAACAATATTTCTCTCTAAAATATAGTGAACTAGAAGCACAAAGTGGAAATACTCAAGCACCTAAGTATATGTAACTGTACTTGAGTCAATGTAGTTCATTCACTGGCCTTATTACTCTGGTATATATTCCCAGAATGCTGCTCTGTTAAAGCAGAGGGAACTATTTCATAAATGTCTTTGCATATTAAACTCTCTAATAGTTGTGTCCCACTATCATTAACACATACTTCCAACACAAAGGTGTGTGAGCCATGCAGTCTGTGATAACCACTTCCTTCACACACACACACACACGCACACACATACACACCACACGAGCCGTGTGAGGAGACTCAGGTGACAGTGATGAGATGTGATCTAGCGAGTCGCTCGGAGAGTCCAGCGCCTCATTCTTGCCAATTTGACTCTGCAAAGAATGGCAGGTATGCAGGTCTGCAATCCTTCTCCCTGCCAGGAACGTAGCATTCACTTTGCTGTCTGCATAGCTTCACTGCGGCTTATATGATAAACCTAGAGTCTTTCCATAGAGCCAAAACTAATCTCCGGTGGGAGCTGGGCCAACGGGCTGGATTTTCAGGCTTGATGGTTTAACCTCTTTTTGGCCTGGCGCTGTCCAACTCCACCACCCAATAGGTTTGCTTTAACGATTGTTCATCCGCCATGTTGTGCAGAAACAGCGTGGACTTGAAGTACAACACCAAGACAAGGCCTCATTGTCAGATAATCCACATAAAGCCAAGAGGAACTCTGAAAAGATGATGGATTAGTCAGGAAATTCTCCTGAATGTTTGCTCATTTATGCAGCAGTGATCCGACAAGTCTGAATTTGACTGGAGGCCATTGATCAAAACCCAGACATCACATTCATTTAATGGTTACCTTGCATTACCTCGTTCTCCCAGGAAGACTTAACCAGAAATGTGTGGTGCAATATTTTGGGGGCAGCCGAGCATAAAAGTCTCTAGGATTACATAAAGTGATTTATCTTGCCAATTTCTGTCATGGTCGTCAGAGTTCACCCTGACACAAAGCTGAGGGTGGAGCAGCATGCAAAATTTACATGTATTCAAACCAGCCTTGCCTCGGATTTTTTTTTTCTGTGCCCACTTTTCTGCAACCGAATACCTGTTCATGTAGTTCAGGTCCGACTGACAGCTTTATCTTTGCCTCAGAAGTCAGGCAGCGTGATCCAGGTTAAACATGCCACACCTAGTTCCTTGCTCATTCACTGATTCATTCATAAATCCAGACAAAGGAGTGCTGCTCTGTCGCTATGATTGGGCGTGAAGCTTGCTTTCCCACACATACCAGGCAGAAAGGTAACTGGTGATAATGCAGCAAAGCCAATAAGATTGGCTCGGTTATAGAGGCCATTGTTTATAGTCATTCATGTTAAACACACATAGATAAACATAAAGGAACAAAGTGTGCCTGCTTGACAAGCCACGTTAATGTAACAGATTTCTGATAACTCTGGTGCATTTAATTTTTTTTCACAGTGCGAAATGGATTTGGCCTTTTTAAAGCCAATTTTTCATTTCTCCAACAGCTCCTTCTAGTGTTTCCAATGTAGTTTTAGTGAAAGCTCGGGTTTGATCCCACGCCCTCGTCTTTTCCACAAAGAGTTTACACATTCTCCACACACTGCCAGTCAGGTAGACAGAACATGCTCCAACCCGAAATAAGCAGGTTATAAAAAATAAAGAATACATGGATTGTGTTTTTGCCAGCAGCTGTCAAAATCCTTCCATATTTCCATCACTGGGAGAACTGGAGAGATTTGAAAGAGAGTTGGCCTGAGACGATGGAAAAGATGTTGTGAAACCCACACTGAAGTGTTAGTCACAGCTTGGGCCTTGTTTGGGCTTACTCCTGGAGGAGATTGTGCACCGCTCTCCCCCAAGGACGCTGCCCTTCCTGAACAGCGTTTCCCATGAGCCCTCTGCAGTGTGTGGCAGGTCTTGTTTATGCATGGCAGGTGCTGTCAAGAGAGGTTAAGGTTACAGCTGAACTGTCCCCTTTGCATGTTTATTGCTCATTCATTTGAACTTTGATTTAGTGCACAGCGTCATTTCCCTCAGATTTTGCCTTCACTTCTACGCTGTTTTTGGTTTAAAGGAATCGTTCACTACAAAAGTAAATTTTAGTCATTACCTGCTCACCATTAGAGCAAAAACTCCACTGAAGTTTGAAGGACCACCAAACATGAATCCGAGTAGCTCTTTTAAGTCAGCCCTAATGAGTGAGTGAACAGGGTTGTTTGTCTTTACTCCCAAAATGCATAAAATGTATTAGAAATTTGAAATTGTGTAAAAAACTTTTGCAGCATACTTGAAGTGTTTTTAAAACTGCAAGGGGTTTGGTAATTCTACTAAGAGTCCTGAGGGAGTAGGTCACAGGGTTTCCATTTTGGAGTGACTTCCATTAAACTATTCTAAGAATCTGCAACATGTTGATGTTTAACAGGTATGTTAGGATGTAGTGTGTTAGCATGCTAATTAGCACAAAACACAAAGTACAGCTGAGGCTGTCTTTGTATCTTTGATGAGAATGTCAATCATTTTGCAGGTATTTGGTCATAAACCAAAGTATTGGACAAATTCACTTGATGATGTGGCTTGAATAAAATTAAAGGATCACATGGATGTCTGTGCCAAATTTAATGCCCATTTATTGAGTAGTTGTTGAGATATTTCAATCTAGACCAAAGTGGTGGACTGACCGGCTGCCATCCATAGAGCCGTGTCACTAGCATGGCTAAAAAAGAAAATAAAGAGACAATAACTTCAGTTTTGGACTTCGTGCACCAGCTGACAAACTGAAAGAAAGAAGAAAGATGTGCGTTCTTGTGTCAATGCCGTCACGAACATTATCAGATCTAAGAGGTAATGGGCTCCAGTTGGACTCTTTCAGTTCTGCACACCAACCCAGCATCAGCAGCATAAAGCCCCCCTCTATTCCCTTCTGTCCCTGGAACTCAATCTGGCTCACATCACTTCCGACTGGGAGACGACGATACAAAAGACCCCACACAGACAAACTCGTTCGCGCACACTCGTGTGTGCTCACGTAAACGTGGAGGCTCTGCCAAAAGCACCTTGGGGCCAAGAGTGGGACAGTGGGTGCAGCTGCAGCCGGGAGGAAGGTCGGAAGAAGACTGCACCCTTACACTTCTGCTGGATGAGGATGAGACGATGGCAGGAGGCGTCATTTAGGGATAATCCCAGCAGGCTGAATACTTTCCTTTGTTCTGCTGCTCTGGTCATGTGCACAGCTCAGAGATCATCTCCCTTTGAGTCCACCAAACTGATTTCTCGTGAAAGTTGTTGACACATGTCATCCATCCATGCACACGCACCCTCAACAAAACATCAAACGGCTGAGGAGTAGTGTGCAGAGGAAGTCAAAGAGCACAGAAGACAAAGCCTCACTGTAGTTTCTCTTTTTTCATTTTCTTTTCATTCTCCCGTCTTTCGACAGCACCAAATGAGGAGTCTTGACATTTGTCTTATGAGCATTCGGCTCAGTTTCAGAGATCCCTCTCACTTTCTGGATCTTAAGATCTCACCTTCCAACACTGCGGGGTGTGACTGGTGCTGCACCTAAGTCTACTTGACTGCCTAAATACATTTTTTTTTTCATAATGCAGACAGAAGCTATTCTAATGTAGCTTCAGGGGGAAGAAAGACGCATTGCTTTACTGGCTTTACTTTTCTGACTACACTCAAGTCTTATCTTTGTTGATTATATTTTCTATTATTAATCTGAATCTGCAAAATACCTAGTAACTTCAGGTAAAGAATAAATGTAGTGAATAAAAAGTATATTTTCCCGTACCTGAAAATTGTTCTGAAGTATTCCTACAGTACTTGAGTAAATGTACTTACTTACTTTCCACCACTGATAATTTGAATATTCAGTGGTCTGACTGTTGTGTTGAAAAAGCATTCATCTGAGACTGAGGCTGTTAAAAAGTAACAAGAGCATTGTCATGATGGGCTTTGACATCAGTGATAATAACCATTAGCACTACTTCTGAATTGAAACTAAATGAAAGCATTCTTTAGTCGCCACCATATTTTCTTATATATCTTGATTTGTTTGTCTGACATACAAGTGTATTGTGCATTCCCACTTAATTACTGAACTCTTCTCTCATGTTAGCATACTAGAGGCATACATAGCAAATTCGGCTGACACAGACACCTTAGACATCTATTTTCAGTGCAAACTGTAAGCAGGCAAGTGTATCAGTCCAACACCACTGTGCAGTTCCACTTCCCTGGCCGTGGTACAGAAAGCACAGAGATGGGTGTTAAGACACAATTGGACTCCTTGTTACAGTGAGGCAATTCTCAAACCCCCACACAGCAGCCTCAGCATGAATAGTGTCTTGTTCACAAGTCTGTAGAGTAAAATCCCCAAAATGACAGAGACTGGTGAGCGATTTCAGTTTGTGGTTTGTCTGCTGCGGAGGACCGAAGGATCAGAATTCACTGCTGCCTACTCATTCCCTCCAAAACCCCTCATACATTTTTATTATTAAAAAGCATTACTTATGGATGAACTGTTGACAGTGAACTCGCCCTTACCATGAACTTGATCTAACCCAGACTTCTGTTTTCTCACACCGTCACATCACCTCTGTTCCCATGAAGATAGAAGCATAAACGCACACAGTTGTAAGTGTTGCTGGACGAGGGGACAGGATAAGAAAGCACCTGTCGCTCAGCACGTAGCAGAAAACCTGGGTTGCTAGGACAGTGTCACCATCCTCCTCCAGAAACTTCAGACCACTCAGCCACTATCTCCCACAATGCATCACAAGGGTCTCCAAGAGGAGCGTATGCACTTTCTCTATCTGCAAGACAGGATTCCAGACATTCTGGTTACCTTGCCTGATGTTGGGCAGGCCGTAAGCAAATTCCTCCAGCCTGGATACCGCCATGCTGTCACAAAGTCGCCATGGTGTTTGTGAGGAAGAAAAGGGTCAGTTCCTGCGTTCCGAGGCCATCAAGCTGAGGCTGTGACTGCATGCTTTGCTCTAAGCTCTCACTAATCATTTGCAAATCGTCACCTCACGTCTAATAGTAAAGTCAGTGTGTGTGGCTATTCAGTGTCCAGTCACATTGTGCTGTCAGCAGCATGAGCATGCACCCAGGGGAAGTTATCTGAGCACATGATCTTTATACAGAAAGACAGATGTTGACCAGTAAGACCAGTCTGTTACTGGCGACTACCAAGCAGCTCCACTGGAGCAGCTGGCGACTAAGTGCCTTGCTCAATAGGTCTTTTTCACTGAAGACATGTTGACAGTAGGAAAAGCACAGGTGTAAATAATAAAACCTATAGGTCATCAACATTTGCTTGAAGAACATAAAAATCTTTTTACTTTCACAAACCTCTAACTCTTAACTAGGTATTTCAATCGATCGATCACTGATCAAATCTGTACACCAGTGGTTTCCAAGATTCCTGGGTTGTGGAATACTTGATGAGATAGAAAATCTAAAATAATACAAATATTGCTCAGCTACACAAACTTAAATGTTCATTTAACTTTAATTATGTCAATTTCGTTTTCATTTTTGAGGAGACAACCACTCCTCATGTGAGTGCTCACAATTAAAACACATGTAACCTGTGATGGTGGGTTGCGAGCAGACATTGGTCATTTTAAAAGGGGTCACAAGCCAGAGAGTTTGGGAACAACTGCTCTACACTCCAAGTAAATCCACGAACGACACACACTCGTACACAAAGGACAGAGGACACACAAAAACACATTTCCATGTCGCACAACTTTAATAGAATATTTTAACTAACTCTGTACAAATTGAAAAGAAATATTGCGCAAGTAACAAATTGTGAATAAGAACCAGTTAAGGCCATTGCTAGCACACGGTCCAATGTGGTAGATTTGAAGATGTCAACCGTGGCTCTGAGAGATCTGTCCAACAAGATCTACAATCGTTCTTTTTAAAAAGAGAGAAGGGGTGGGTATTATTTTCGCTGTAACTGTTATCGCTGACCAGTCACTGGGCAAAGGTGTCCAACCGAACGGCCAAAATCCAAGTGCAGTATATAAAATACATTGGCAACCTCTTTGTTTTTCCACAGACATTCTACTGAATCATTAGACAATAACTGAAATATTTATATATTCTTAAACAACTTTAAACGCTGAATTAGATTACATTGTTAATGACAATTGGCAAACGATTTAATAAAAGAGGACGGTGCGTTTTGTCTTTCGTTTTGGCTTGTTGGCAACAGAATTTGATCATCCTGCACACTGTCCCATCACTGACTTTAAATGACATTTGTTAAGAACTAGATACATAGTAGGAGTGATATCTTATAAACAACCACAAAAGGTTGCGGGTCAGCCACTGTGTCTGCTTAAATGTGTCATCTTTCGGGGAAATATTCACCAGAGTGGATGTGATGCTTGGGCTGGGGAAACCAACAAGCTGAAAGTTCTTTCTGTCCCTGTTGACACAAGTTCAAAGAGCATTTCAGGGGTGATGGGGGCAAACAGGGAAGAGCATTATATGACAGCTTTGAGGAATAACCACAAGCCTGTCACATGTCTTAATTTGTGTTATGTGTCCACTCAAGTGCTCGGTTTAAATGCTTGTTAAGCCCAATACACCTGGGCAGAAGTGAGCAGTATTAATGCAGAACACAATTCTTCAATGTTTGAAATTCATTTTGATAATTAAAAAAACATGACTTGGCAGTATTCATGTTTTGTTTGACCTGCTAAGCCCAAATAAGATTTGAGCCAATGAGAATGAGCCTAGTACTGCGGCAGGGCCTTAAGAGATCCCAAAATGCACCACTTCATACAGCTGCATGACACCAGAATAAATAGTCCAATGACATGACAATGAACATTTAAAAAAAGTAAATTAAATTCAAAATGATACATTGTATGTCTCTTAAAAAACACCATAACAAAAGAAAAACACTGCAGCAACCCCAGTGAAAGATTATGTCAAACTTGTTCAGCAGTTTCCTGGTAAACTTACATTTTTCTTGTTGGCATTAAAAAACCCTGAGTAACTGATTTATTTCCATGAAAACTAAAGTTGGGATCCATTCCTTTCCTATCTTTTTTTTTCTCCATATGAGGATGTTCTGAGGTTCTTGGCAGTAGTAACCTACTCCACCTTACCAAAGAAGAAGACTGTCCCTATGTGATGCCATGGTATTTTAATTAAGAGTCAAGTCACTTCCCGCTTTGAGTTCGAATGAAGCCAAATAAAAAGGGGTGAGATGGGCGCAAGACAAAAGAAAAAGAAGTCATGCACATAGTAAAAACGCAGTTTGATTTGCGTTCTATTGCGTTCAGATGAGAGTTCATAAAAGGGCGGAGCCTACAAGAGTAGGAGGACTTGCTGATTGGCTAAGAACTGATTTGACGTACAGCAGGTCTCCACCTCCCCTGATCACCACGGTTACTGCTGTTTGCATTCGGCAGGCTGGGGCTGTTCTTTCTGTGGGGAGCAGACAGAGAAACCAGATTAGAAAACAAGAAGACAGACAGCTCATGAAGCCACTGGGCATTAACTAGCAACTAGAAGAGGCTAACTAGAAAGCAGACGTTATAGACAGAAAGCTACTTTTTTTTAACCGCTTTTGTTACAGCAATGGGAACAATGTTAGAAACCTGGGACAGGACTATAGGAGGAAAAACAAGTAGATGGAAAGAGCAAAGACAAGAAGCCGTCTACCCAAGATGTGAGTTGAGGGTCCTAAACACCTCGGACTACCAGGAGAATCAAGGACGTAGTGAAAGAGAGAGGCAGCCAGAATAATAAACCAAAGTCAACGGACGAGACAGTGTATAATGCATGTAGGACGCCATCCTTATTTCTCCCTTACCTAGAAATGCATGGGGTGAGAATGATTGATTATGCCTGTAATGGAGGGGAATCCAGGGGCGGGAGAGACAAAATTATGAACAAGTTTAATCGTCACATTCAGAAATGACAAAGTGAGCACAGTGAAACATTGCTGGAGCTGGAGAACGAGCACGCTGAATCCCTGAAGCAAAATGATTAACTGATGAGCTGACAGCACGTACCGCGAGAGAAAAACTCAACACGACAAGCTACTGAAGAAACTCATTCACAGACAAAGCAGCATTGTTGGCCACTCCTGATAAAACTGCTTACAGGCCACGTTACGCACTTACTCACTATCAGACTGGAATAGCTTATAATGGAGTCATAGTCACCTCAACTAAACTATCAGCCAGACTACACCACAAAATAAATGGCTCTTTCACCGACTGTCATGACATAATAATTTGTAGCCAATGATCTGACCGAATCAGTGCAGAAAAAGACAACCCCTCTTAAAAAGTGTGTCCATACGCAGGATGCATTGCATGACTGGTGCTGGAAACTGGAGATACAATAAAGGAACTTTTATGAATATGTGAAGGAATGCTCACATCATCACCATCATGGGTCTCTAGTGAAACAGACTTAAAACTGCAAGTTTAGCTAGAATACACTCTGTAGTTTCAGCCTGACACGAGACTGTACAACTGTCCTGTTGAGTACAGGTGCTCCTGAGAACAAATCACTTGAAGATGAGGTGAAGATATCCTAAAGGTCACAGCTACTCCAGATGTTGAGATAATCATTGGCAGTGTAACGATACACTGAAAGCACTGTTCTGTACAGATCTTCAGTACGCTCTCTGTACCAAGTCTTTAACATCTATGAAAGTCAAATTATAGATGATGTCTTGGCTAAATCATGCTGGGTCAGTGCAGCCCATATAAATAGTATCATCAATATGGAGAGGGTCTGAGATGCAGGACCTCCCGTATCATTTTGAACCCGTGTGGGAGCATTATGATTTTGCAGTTTAAATAGCAAGCAGCACTGGACAAAAGTACATTAGATGAAAACTGTGTGCCAACTTTGTTCAAACCACATCAGATAATGTTTGTAATGGCATCTCCTGAGTGTGTCCATTACCAGACCGGGTCTGTCTCCCCACAGCGCTCAAGGCTAAACCAACACTGCAGATATGTGACCATACTCAGTCTTTAACATCACAGAGTGCTTGAGCATCAATACGATGTTCCTTTATGCGAGTGCAATTTTGTAATTAAGTTGAAGCAATACTGACATTTTGCTTTTGTAAAATGTATGAAGGATTTTCATATAAGCCATATATGTATGTTTACAGTATGAACACATTAGTGTACACTTAAATTATTCTGCCTCTTAATTAGCTAATTTTGCATATAACATTGTTATTTTTGTCATTTTTAACAAGTGGCACTATCTTGGAAAGACAACACTATGTTTTGTTATGCAAAAATAATAAGTTGAACTGAACTGAATATTCAGCGCAGTGATAGCACCTTTGACATATTATAAGATGGATAATGATGGAAGTCCCTCACACAGTGCATATGCTGTAAATGTTTCCATCACCTCCTCCAGCTGTGCCATGATGCACGTGAATTTCTCTGGCTCTGCCTGTCTTGAGTTTTTGCTCACATGAACAGCAACAGAATTATATGTTGATACACTTTCTACACTTAATGGCTTAAATTGTGAAACATCAAAGAGCAGTTTTTACGCATGTGATGTTAAGAAAACATTATAAATAGTGCAAACACATCGGGAGCAGGTGCACAATTAATGATCAAATCAGAAGAACAAAAGCAAAGTCAAGAATTCATACTGACCTTGGGGTCGAAGTCACCCTCGTCATCGTCATCATCACCCTCCTCATCTTGCTCCTGAGACACAAAGACAAGATTATTGTTGATTATATTGTATATTATATTGATTATAATATATTCAAAGAACCCAATATTTAACAAAATATATACCAGGACTGCTATTATTATACGCTTCAGCTGCGGACCCAAGTCCTGCATGAACAGTGATGACCACCTGTCTGGTGTATCAGATCAAATTCAGTGTTTGAGAGCGAAAGTGGTATCACTAACCTCTTCATCTCCTTCTTCCAGCTCCTCCTCTTCAAACTGTATTTAAAAACAAATAAAAGGGAGAGTGAAAACACACCCACGTGTGGTTATATGTCCTAGAAAGACTGTTTTCAGTCTGCAAACATCCCATATTGTGGCTTTTTCTGTGTTCAAATGCAAGTGTCTGTGTGTGTGTGTGTGTCTCAGAGGAAAAACACTCACACTCTCGTCATCTTCCAGGGCCTCTCCAGTGAAATACAGCACTGCTCTGGGAACTATTCTCTCACGGAAGAAATGACCAATCTCAAAGTCTGTGGCTAGAGTGAACTCAGAGTCTTCGTCCTGTAAAACAAGAAGACAAAGAGACTATTTTAAACCAGCTACAAATCTGATAGATTAATGGTTACGGAAGACGCAATAAAATGGGTGGTGATTTTATGAAGAATAAGCTACATTTTACTCACCATTTCTTCATCTGGTGAAGCTGTAAGGGAAAGGACATACATAATTTAAGCAATAAGCACCTCAACACACTGCTTTACAATGACAATAGAAGGCAATTAAAGGTTTAAACAGCACATTCATTTTAAAATTACCAGTTAAACCAACAGTCACAGGCGGATGTCACTTTTGTTTTGTAATAGCTTTCATTGGGGAAGTTTGGGGATTACCTGTGATTTGACCAACATCTGAAAGCCCCTTTAAGGCAACAACTATGCTTGTTATCAATGACATCACAACACAAGGTCACATCATCCACAGAAAGTGACAGGCCATTATGAAACAGCTGTGCTCCACCACCCTGCCAATAAACTGACTAAAGGTGACATCACCCCATCCTCTTCTTTCAACAATACTGTACTAAGGGAAATTGCTTTGTTACACCTACAAGGTTCTGTACACTCTCTACAGTATGAGCATCAGAAATTCATCATGTATGGTAATATTGGGGTCTACAGGACGATCATCAGCATAAATTTAAAAAGAAGGCTCAATATGACTCATTCTTTCTGACTATGGTGATTGCCAGTGCAAATTAATTAAATGACCTTGTGAGAAGAAGCTGAACATTTCCTTATGTGCATTACAGTTGATTTTCACAATTACTCTAAATTAAACATGACAATTTTTATACTTACTTACTTATTTTCTATACTTAGGAAAAACAGGAAAAACAGTGTCATTTTGCCCAAACATTGGTCAAAATGACATGTTTTTTTCCTGAGTAACTGCAAAAACTTGCCTTGAAAGCCCTGCTAAGCTTGCACTGCACAGCAGTCTCCATTTATCCGGTTGATTGGTTGACATTTTGGCTGTTAGCTTGTTATCTACACTCTAGAACTTAAGTCATTCTCACAAAAAAATAACACTGGCACTTAATTGAGGATAAGTTGTATTATTACATCTAATCTTCCTATAAAACACTAGTTTTGTCTGTATTTTTGCTTCTTCCCGTGCAAGGAAATATTTTTAAACAAAGTACGAGCATCAACTGACTTAAAACATTCATGTAAGTTAAATGTAAACTAGCAAAAGTCAGACACGAAGGACTCATTTTCATGGCATTATAGCAATTATAGCAGAACCAATACTGTATTTATGAGGCTGATAAACATTTGAGTTTTAGTTCTTTTTTTAAAATCAGCAATATCAGCTGATTTTTTTTTTTTTTTTACATAAAACACAAACATTTTTGATAAGGATCCCTTGACCTTGTTCCGTTTTTTGTTTTTAAAGAATTGTGACCACAGTATGTACTGAACGGGCCATTTTAGAGAAATAAACTTTTCTCTCTGGTAAACAAACTGCAGACACCATTTCTACACTACCTCAAATATATCTTATTACTGTTCTTCTACCCTACTACACTAATACCAATCTATCTTCAATAAACTAATATCTGCTTGGCCGATTTATTGGTCTTGCTGTACTTACGACGCAGGATTGCAATGTGTTCGTGCAATGAAGGAAACGATTTTATTTTTAGGTGTTGGACAAAAACATTCTTAAAATACTTTCTCACACATCCTGATAGAAGAGATACAATTAATGAGAAAAAATGCACTTCCTCTGATGGCAGATGCAGATATGAAAAGTTGTGTTCATGTCGTTTTGTTGCCGTTGCCATGGTGAAAAAAAAGGAAAGAACCAGTTTCTTCAACAATTCTGTGGTGTGCCATCAAAAACAAGACTTTCTGTGGCATCAACTCTCTAATCCAATCTAATAACAACTCTATCCAATGATGAAATATACAATAAATCTTGTTCAAACATCCATGGACAGCGGTCAAGTCACATGTACTCCTTGTGTGTGTTCACATGATCCGTCAGTGATGGCTTTTGGACATCCCAACCCCTGAACTGCACACCTGAACACACTTAAAGAAGAGCTATTTAAATTGACCAGTCATGTACCGAGGCTGTAACAGAACCAGTAAGACAAACATTTACTCAGCCAATGAGCGAACAGGTCAACTTCTCAAAGTCAGAATAAGTCCAGGCATGTCTGACAGGTGAGTTGACTCCACAGGAAAGACGATGCAGTCGTTAAATAAAGGTGTATGCTGCCTCACTTACTGATCCTTTGTGAGAGACTGACTCATGTCAAGATATCTGACTGAACGATCTGTCACTGTATTATTCACTTATTGTTTTATTCAACTGAACAAACGTAATCAAACTGAAACAAAAGAGTGCTGATCTCCCTCACCTTTGATGGGGGCAATTGAGCCAGTGAGGTTACCTAATGTCCTAAGGATTTGATTTTATCATTTAAATAAACTAACATCAGACAGAACTGCGACAAGCTAAGGCCCTTTTTTTATAACCAATCCTTGATATTCCCTCCACTGTTGGTGAATGCTTCTAGGAGTACTTTGTCTGTCATTTATGGTCTTCTTTAATTAATTAATTAATTCTTTTGAAGCTCTTTCAGATGTTTACTCTTGAAAGATGTTCTATATATACACACTTAACACTCACATCTCTAATTGGTAAAGTGTTTTTAGTTAGTAGATAGATTGTTGTCTTCTCAAAATTTAGGTGAGACATTAACTGACTGTTTAGTGCCACAAAAACCACTGAACTCTCCAAGCTGGAAAATAATAGTAAAACCAAAGTTGATGTAAAAGTTTGACGGTCCAGTGAGCACAGCTTCAGTCCAACATCAGTGAGCAACAGTCATGCTGACTGTTCCACCTACACACAGCAGAGCGACTGCACAATCCAACACAGTTTGAGAGTCTGCCGCCACCTGCTGTTGAATTCAGCTTAATGCAGTGACCAATGGTAAAACCACATGACATGCATGGCAGCATGTTGCCGCACCGCCTGCAGGTTAACAAGCAGGTGTATTTGTGTGTGACTTTCACTGATTCAGGGTTTGCTCAAGGAGTCTGTGTATGTGTGTACACAGCTAACAAAGCAAAGCTTTAAATTAAGCAGTTACTGCTTTATGAGACAGTACATAAGTTATTGAAAAGAAGTAAGGAGTAATTGCTTTGAGCAGTACAATTAGACCTCTAGAGAAATCCACTACATTTTGTGTGTGTGTTCTCACCTTTGACAGGGTTAAAGAAGTTGAAGAAGGAGTCGTTGGGGACCTGTTTGGTAACAGTGCGGACAGTGCCACGGCCTTTATGCTTCTGCTTCTTCTTAATAGTTTTCACAGTCACATCCTTCCCCTTGTGCCAGTCTATCTGACAGCTAGAGAGGAAGTGTGGGAAAAAAAAAGTGAGAGGCGGCAGAAAGCATGTACGCAAAAAAGGTAAAAGTTGGAAGAAGTGCCAAGAGGAGGCCAATATGTGGGATGCAAAGTCAAGAGAGACTAATATAGAAAGAGTGAACAGAAATGTTTCGCAAACCACACAATCTCTGCTTTTTTTCTTAAACCTCAACATCATATGTGTCAAAGCCACAGTTAAACAAGCATGTTTGTGTGCTCTGGTTCTCACCCTTCGCAGTCAATGATCTCTGGCCCCTCGAATGAGAAAGGGTCTGAGGCATCAGGCTCTGACTTCATCTTGTAGACTTTAGTGAGGACTGCATTGTTGAAGTAACCATTGGGCTCAAAGTGGAACTCTAATGTGAAACTCTGTGGGAGAAATGCCAAGATCTTTCAGTTTCACTCAGCATTTTAACTTCATTTGGTTTATTAATTTGGAATGATATCAATTCATCAGTACAACATGATGACACTGACCATCGGCTGTCCTGGCTCAGAAAACTTGACTTGAATATCTTTCAGGTGCTTTAGGATGGGCTCATCGTGTTCCTGGTGGTAGATAAACAGTCAGATCAGAGAAACATGACACTGTTCAGAAATGAGGTGAAATGTGTTTAAGCAATGAGTGAGAGATCAATCATGTAAATGTACCTGTAGCATGTCGCTGAGCATGTCCACACTCTTGAATATGGTGAGCCAGAACTCAGGGATGCCTTTTGGGTCTTCCTCTGGCGTGGCTTCCTCTTTCTTTGCATCCTCAATAGCAGCTTTTTCCTTTACCTCCTCCTACAGACAGCGGGCAGAGCATTCATCAAAATCCACTGTTCACAAAAATCTAAACAAATTAGTTTGTTAAGCTTTTTAAAAAAAAGTCTCATTGAGATCAAGATCTTTAACAAGACACAGATCTTGTACACAGCAAGACTAGTCAGTCACACAAAACATCACAGCTTGTTAGTCCTAGTGATTCTCATTAAAACTACATTTCCCACAATGCTGTTGTTTTCTGTTGGACACAGTCCCATTGGCCTATTTGTCCAAATGTGTCTGTTTTCTCGGTTTGCTTTACTGAAAAGGAAATAGATGTTGAAAATGATTTTCTCTTTATTTTAATTAAGTAATTTGGCAGATTTTCTGTGTGTTAAAAACAGTGCAACGTTATGAAAGTCTGGCTGCAAGTGCAAACTTACTTGGCAATGGTCTCATCAGTCTGTTATAATCAAAGTAATGCAAATTCACTCTGTGATGACATCTTGATAGTTTGATAACACGATATAAATCCACTACTCCAGACTTTATTCTAGACAAGTTTGGCAGAATTTGGCATCATTCATGAGATCAAGGCGGCCTGTGCGGCTGTAAGTAAAATCTCTTTTCCTTCGCTGTGGAAGAAGTAGGATTTGTGATCAGGCTCTAAAGACAAACAAATCAAAGCTGTACTTACAGCTAGCTCCTCCTCTTCCTCTCTGTCACTGTGCCACTCGCACTCTTCGTCTGTGGGTTCCACTGTTCCTGTGACAATATCTCGTCTCTGTGACACACACACACATTACAACAAAGCTAATCATTTTATAGCGGGATTTGGGAATATTAGTGTGAAATATCTGTATATGAACAAGCATTCATTCGTTAAGGCTGAATTATTTTCAGCAAGCACACTGAAATCAACACCATTTGAGAGAGACTGACACACACACACACACACAGATATATATGTATATGCACACACACAACATACACACAGCGCAGACAGGTGCAGCAGGATTACAGCTGCCAGTCTTCAGTGCGACTAAGAATGGCCGAGCTCTTGTCACTAGCTCTGGAAATAGCCTTGACTGACAAAAGAACAGTTGACTACTCGTTGTGGCAGTTTTCAATTTAGCACCGAGGATGCGTCCCAACTGACCTCAGATCGGGCCAGAGAGACATACTTCACCACCCATTAGTGCAGGGAACAACAAGTAATTCTTAAATATTCTAAGGTCTTTTAATTAAGGTCTCTCAACAAATAAGGTCTTATTTGCTGCCTTTTTCTTCCAGTCTCTCTGTGTACATTAACATAAACTGAGCAAATACAATTCTATACATATGGTGTTACAGTCAAGTAAAGAAAAAGTTCTCTTAAAAAAAAACAACAACATAATTTACTGTACCTTCTCAAACAGTGGCTGATAGAGGGCAGCATACTTCCTCTCTAGCTCATGGACCTCCTCGTAGAATTTAGCCTCTATGTTGGCACACTGCACCTGTAGCCTTTTCAAGGCATGCACTCGCCTCTTCACTGCTTTGGGAAGCATGCTAAGAGAGAAAAGAAACATGCGAATTTAAATAATTTATAGTAAAAGTAACATTATGATCTATGTCTTAGAAGTTAAACTGTTATCCTGAACCAATTCTTACACAATCTTTAATCCTTTTTAACTGGTGAGTCCTCAACCTTGGGGGTTGGGAAACACCAAAGGATCTCAAGATGGTTTCATAAGATGGAAAGATGATTTTGTTTGTGTTTGGGTGCGGTAGTGTGGTAGGTGTCTACAGTGATACCGTATCTACCACCAATAATTCAATAGTCTCATTCATAAACTTTCTCTGTTGATCAGAGAAAGTAATAATAATAATAATTTAACCAATAATCACAAACAGGTTTTGTTTTACATGTGTGAAAAGTTCTGCCTGTTGTTAAGCATAACAGTGGCATAGTTCACTGTACTGAAACTCAATTGGACCATTTTATATGCAAGTTTGCATACATTTGATTTTGGAGCCAAAGTTATTAAGTAAGTATTTCAAATAGGTTAACTTAAAAACTACGTGATGATATCAAGGTCACAACCCTGAATGTTTACATTAACAATCACATCAGAAGTACGCCTCAGCACAATTACCAGCTGAGGTAATGCAGCATCATGTTTAAGTCATGTGGAACTTACTGTAATTGCCATCTTTTGGCTGGTAAGTGGCAATGATATCAATACGCAACTGGCAATTGTGACCAAAACTTTGACATTTTCAAATAGCCAATATTTCTGTACAGGAAATAAATAATATCAAAGTGTCCAAGGAACAAACAAACATGAATGCTTTGTGCTAATAATTGTTGTTTCAGGTATGTAATTAAACAAAAATTGATTTGAATTACACTGCTGTATAGGATGAGATGCAAAGGCAGTTACCATTTTTCCCAAGTCATCTTAAGTTGTCCGGACGTGATCAATAGCATGTTGTAACCATGACAATCTTTCCATTGTCACCTTCTATCTCACATAACACAAACAAAGTATCTGCACTGACCTTTCCAAGAAGTGGAAGCTGACAGGTCTGTCCATCTGCCCACCTGGATTCTGCATCCCTTGATCCCCTTTACCTATCAAAAACAACAGACAACATCAATACAGGTGTACCTGCAACATTATCATTACACAAATTGATTTTTAAAATTACAAGAACTAGTGCAGTGCCCGTTCAAAACGTGCCCGTTCAGCAATACACCCGCAAGTGTGAAGTCGATCGGTTGAACAGTTGTCGAGATAATCAAAGGACAGACACTCCTTCCATTTAAAGTTTTTTAAATTTGTGGCTCACCATACACTTAACAATATGACACAATCCAATACAATAGCACTCATAAATACTTTGTGAAACCTGCTAAGTTCTGTTTTGTTTAGACTGTGAAAGAGTTGTTAATTAAACCCAGTTTTTCAGGTTATAATGAACATTTCAGGTTTGCACAGTTCATTTTTAAAAAAAAACATGTATACACATGAGTATACAACAGCTAATGTTAAACCCTGAGTCAAGAGATATATCAACTTTTCTCACACATTTAGTATGGTAAGTTAACTTAAGAATACGTTTGTCTTTACCTTTACTGGCGTCCATTACCGAGTGGCAGCTCCTTCCTCTGATAGAAACAGATCAATTGCATTAGACATATACTCATCATGAGTCACAGACAGTGATTGAGCAACTACTGACAGAGTCAGCACCGGAGTGAATGGGGGAAAAAAACAGTCGACCGTATTTCAACAGCTAGCGCCGGTCATTTAATCATTCTTCTATATGTACGTTTTTCATGATCACACTGGCACAAAATCATCATCAACGTCTCCAATATGAAACCGACGATTACACGAGGCACAAACTGAAACACAGCTCGGAAATCAGAGCAACAGACTGACCAGCTGAGCTAACTCCGACTGATCAACACTGGTGTTGAGCAAGCGCAGGCCGATGACGCATTGACATGCTAATGGCAGCTGGGCTAGGCTATGACAACCAAAGTTAGCGCTTCTCCATTTAATTTAAGTAAAATGACTACCACTGCCTCTGACAGTCACAGAGGGCCACTGATAAAACAATATCAAACGAATCTACACGCTTACATCCGTTTGCCAACAAGCACATACTAATAACCACCTAGTATGGGCGGTGCCAAAGATGTGACAGCAGCTAACCGGGCTAGTTAGCTATCTAGCAAGAAACTACGAGCCAACGTGCTATGAACAATGCTTAAGCTAACATCAAGTGCGAAGGTTAACATTTTACATTAACCCTATTCCCCCCATTCGTACAAGAGAATTAGGATAAAGTATGCTCATGAGTAGCTGAAGCAACAATGCTATTCCTTCCCATTATGTCGATAAAACTGGCCGTTAAGGTTACCGCTACTAGCCTACAGCTAGCCGCATCGACAAGCTAATACCAGCTAGCTACCGTTAGCTCGCGGGTTAATAAAAGCACCAAGAGTGAGAGCAAAGTGTCTTGAAGACAGTTCATCAGCGGTCTGTCAAATCAGTGATATAACTCGTACCCTTAACGATTAACACCCTAACATGGTAGCAAATGCCCGTATTAATGAAATGTGTGCGCTTACTAGTTAGCTGTTTTAGCAGTCTTACCTCTAGCTGAGCGGAATTCTAGCTGGTCGCGTCGCTCACGCGTCTTCGCTTCAACCCCCACGCGCGAGCAATACACGCGCTCCAGCATCCTGGATTCTCATTGGACAGCTGGGGAAGGAGGACATGGTGCTGCATTCAAGTGCTGCGTTGCAAAAATCTCAATACTGGGGACACCGACAGTGTTACTCAATCATCTATGCTCTCTCAGATAAACACACACGTGAAAGATAAACAATCAGTTTAATTAAATCTCAGAAAAGTCTCATCTCAAAGCCTTTGCGACAATCCTATAAAACATCAGAACTACAAAAAATAAAGAACTTCTATTGAAGACATCTCAATTATGTGAGATTCATGTACAACTTAACTTTCACATTCATCGTGCTTTTGTCACACTTCATGCTCTTCTGACAGTGGTAGAAAGATCACACATAGACCACACATACATGTAAATGTTTTGATTAAATATATGAATTACAAAACTACAACTGAGGTGTGTCTGTAAGTAGGGAGTGTTTGTGAGCAGGCCAGGTTGAAGAGGGTGAGATGATCTTGCAGGTCTGCTTGTGTACCAGGTGGTGTACTGCATCACTGACAAGCTCTCAGCTTCACCCTTTGACTTCCTGCCAGAGGAAGAGCATGTGCCACATGCTCTATGTGGTCTTGCCCAAGCGGCTGATGTGCCCCTTTGGTAAGACCAAGTGCCATTGTGTACGTACACTTGGGGACTACTTCAGCTTGCACGTACACACCATCCAACACAGGTAGGAACCACACCAGTGCAAGCTTTAAGAGGTGCCCCTTTTCAGTTTCAGGCCCTGCCCCTTAGAGACCCTGTGCGCACCACTGCTCAAACCACTGCAAACTCCATCCTGTCAATTCTAAATAGTGACTGCCACACTTCAGATAACAGCTTTATTGAATTACATGGCCATACACTTATTTATTTCACTTAAAAACATGAATTCAGAAGTCGTAAGTACAACTTGTGATCCATATTTTACAAGTAATAACGATTCCATCTTAAAGCATCTTAAAGGTGGAGTCTACGTTTCTGGAGAGCCCTGATCGATCCAAACTTCATTCAGAAAACAAGCATTTTAAACATTGTTTGCTTGTCATCTTGTCATCTTGTAGACAGACCTGAAAAAGCATGAGTTCAGAGTTTTTACAAATCGGCATCATGATGTAGTTATTTCAGCATCCTTTTGATCCATTTATTGCGATTAAATCACAGCAAAATCTGTTTATTTTGGGATCATACCGCTGTAGTAAACCAGATTGATTCAGCTGACGTGTGACTTGCTAGATACAGTGAATATTTATTGATTTTGACACAATTATTATGAAACTGCCACTCACCAGAGACAGATGTTAAGGCGAATATTCATGGATTGTGTTTAAATGCAAATAAACATAAATAATCCCATGAGGAGCATGAGTTGTGTGGCTCTGTCTGAGCTGAATTTGACAAAAAGTGTATTGGATTAGAGTTGCAGACTACACCTTTAAGCTTTGTGAGATTTAGGAGGACTCTTGAACTAACATGAAGCCTTTTTGTATGGGACTGAAACTACAAACAACTTGAAATAGATTTTAGTCTACTGATGCATGTTGTGAGTGCTTATCCAGATTATTTACATTTACATTTATTCATTTGGAAGACACTTTTGCCCAAAAGCCTTAAAAATCAGACAGATTATGTTTAGACCACAAGAGGGCTTCATATACCCGTGCTTCATACGAGACAGTGACTCTGCTAGTGTCTGTACACTGAAGGAGGCTGTCACATTGTTTAAATGTATTTATAAGTCGACAGATGATGTGTGTGAGTGTGTGTACTTTTGTGTTTCTCACTTATATCTCCACCAGCACCTGTGAAAGACTCAAATGTACTTGTTTTCACTTTTCTCAGACAACATTTGACAAACCCTGAAGGTGTTTTTCTTTTCAAAGTCTGCCAGATTTGTATACAAAAACATGCTGTTAAACAGGAACAAATAAGATATATACATTTAGGTGAGCTGACATAGCTCTTTGTGTATTGTGGCTGTAAGAGATGGTCAGAGGGCTGGTTGATGGTTGGAATAAATAAAGCTCACATCTCTTTACAAATTTTTTAAAAAATGGTTAAAACAAAATATTCTCATTTGTCTTCTGTAGAGGTGATCAAAGCAAGACACATAACCCCAACAGCGTCTTAGAGTGCGTCAGTAACAAACAGCAGAGGATTGTGGTTGTACTGATCATTGTATGAGAAAAGAACTTCTCTGTGCTATGAAACACCACGTAGGCATTGAACAAAAAGCCACATTTGACAAAAGGCATCAACAAGTGCTGGTAGTTAGCCTTCGCATGAATGAGGCAGTAGGACGAGAGCTATCATTTACCTGCCTTGTCAGATAACATCAGTGGGTTCACTGGATCCAAGAGATGAAATTGAGGGAGATTTTAAATATGTGTGACAGAGAGGTTTCAAAGTGGGAAGTGGTGATAGCTTTGAGTCATTTTCTGTCAGCGGCCACAAACAGACAGACATACTTTCTTTTCTTCTCTTGTCATTAGAAATTACATCTCAAATGAGAAAATCCACAGCCTTTTCACATCACATTTATTTAGAAATAAGGTGTTTATTTGAAAGTGGTCTGCCATAAGTGCACAAAACATATCATCAGACTAAATCAAAAGTGATCATCTGTTAATATTCAGTATTCCAACGATCCACCATTTTTTTTTCCTTTCGGAAGTGTGCTTTTTGTGGAAATAGCCCATTGGGTAACAGACATAAAACCACTAAAATCCGGCCTTCTTTCTGTTTGCTATCAACCACTGAGTAGTCTACACACTTGAGAGGAAGTGACAGCACCGGGGCCCCTCAGGGTACGATTGTGGTGACCAGGCTTTGTGCCTGTCACAGTGTGACATTTACCAGCAAGGTCTGTACTCACAGAAGAAATCAAATGTGATTGTGTAGCATTTGGGACGAGCCAGGGATCTAGAAACAAGTGTACAGAAATCGCTAATTTTGGAAATGTGGGGTGATGGGGTGATGTAGGGTAGTGGTTTCTGAAATGGAAACTGTGGCTAAATGTACAGTGCAGGTCTTTGTCCACTAGCACCTCAGTGAAATGTGGATCTTTGAGTTGCTGCTAATAAATCAAAGAACAAAAATGACTTTTTTCAGTCATTCAAATTCAGTCATTTGAAAGCCTTTGGTAGTTTTGCGATCCCCCGCCGAAGTCTTTGTTGAAGTGATTGTGATATCATTAAGACAATGGTAACACCTGCAGCTCTCACACAAAGCTGTACTTTACAGCTTCAGCCCGTCAGTAAGTCCCCAACTCCCAGATTATACCCCCTCTCAGTCTTTTGTACACCTGGCTGTTCACATGTTATGTATGCTGGTGCATCTCCACTTGTCTAGTCAAATGGCCGTGCCCAGCTGTGTGTACACACATTTCATTGTGTGATAGTGCAAGTGTGTGCACTGCGCAGATAGAGGATGCACACAACTTCCATGACTCCACTGCCTTGATGATGTAATAATAAGTGTAGCCCAGAGGCAGATGTGCCTTCTCCGTGACCCAAACCTGCATGGGTCAAATGCATGTTATCTGTCACTAAGAGCAGTATAGCCTGTCTGCTCTCTCTTCTCACTTTATCCTTCTCTCAGTCTTTCTGTCTCGTTTTCTCTTTCCAACTTAGCAACTACGGTACAATGCAGCACACACCCAACCCTCAAACAACATGTACCCAAGCCGTCTTGCAGATTTTTCTGTTCCTTAATATTTACTTAATGTTATACAGGGTTTTCCCTGCCATTATACGGCTTAGGCGGAGTGCTAGTGATGTTAGAGTCACTAATGGATCGCTCTTTTTGACTCTTAAAGAGAAACAAGTTAACTCGATTCGCAAGCAGAAGTGAATCCAAAATCCTGCTTCTGTATGGTGCATGCGCAGTTGTGCATAGGAGCCAGGTTAGTTAACTCGTTCGTTCTGCACACACCTGCTGAGCCGAAGAACGATTGAGAGCCGCTGCTCAGTGACAGACTCTCGTTCAGCAAGCTAACCAAGCAGTACAAAGCGCTCGCCCACTGAGCCGAAGTTGTAAAAAATACAGAACCAAAAGAGTCGTTCATGAGCCAGTTTGCTTGTGGCGAGTGAATGAAACGAATCGGGTTACTTAAAAGAACCGGTCTTCTCATCACTATGCAGCGCCTAACCGTTTTTGCGCTGTGGAGACGGTCCGTCTGATACCTGTCACAGTGTGCTGGAATCGCAGAAGATGAATTTTGGTGAGTAGCCAAACGTGACAGACATTGTCATCTACGCTATCCTCCTCCCTCTCTTACCTTTTCCTAGCCAATGTACGGCGTCTAAGAAAACAAAGGGCATATTTATCTATCATTTAAAGAATGTGACTATTAGCTATCGAGCTAGCTAGCTAGCATAATTCACCACAGTGAAGCAGCCGAGCCCTCTCTATGAGTGAACTTTTGTCAACTAGCCAGCCAAAAATTGTCTTAAACCGATCACTGCAAGCACTGGTAAAACGGTGTAAATGTCACAGAATGGGAAATAAATTAGTTGACTAGAAAGTATACGATCCCTACAAGTAGAAAGCAGTACATTTTATAACAGTCTTGAATCCTGATCATTTCTTCCCATCTTTGCTTTGGTTGCTCTGGTTTGTTCCCACAACCCCAAACATAAGTTAGAACAAAACAACATAAGTTCAAACAAAAAGTTAGCTGAACAGAGACACGTGTGAATGCGTTTGTTAGTTTCTAGATAACCAACTGGTGACATGATGACAAAGTTGTCTCTTTGCCTTCATCTCCAGATGCAGGCTTGGATAGGCTTGGATAGGCTCCGGCCCCCATGACCATGAATAGAAACAAGTGGGTTAAAACAATAAATGAATGATTGAACCTTTGCATGTAATTGTCTTCACCTTTTCATTGATTCCTCAGCATTGATTGGTTGAATGTGGAAGTGTATGGCGCAGACAGATCTGGAGAATGATCTTTAAAAGCTCCCTAATCAATACTTTTACCTTTGAAAAGAAAAGTACATATTTTGTTCCCTATATTGGTCATGGTCTGGAATAAGAGTGGTCTGGACTCAGCCAAGGTGGTCTAGCCCTTGTTGCAATTTATTGTTCTCTGTCTGGCTTTTTTTTATGTCCTTGTTTCTCACTTGTCTCACTTTCACAAACACATGCACACACACAAAAAAAAGAGAAGGAAGAATTGACATCCTCCTGAAAGTGGATGTCATGATAGCCGCGGTCTTTTTCCGCTGATTGAACATGTAGCAAGAGCGTCTACGTTGGCCCATCTCATCCCACTGGGGTATTGGTTTTGTGAATGAAGTGGCCAAACTCCCAGATGGCAGTATTGATATGGCCGGGAGGACAGGGCAGTGTTTACGAGCCATCCTGCTCCTGCATCCTCTGTCGTCCATTAAGCCCCTCTCCTCCTAACGCATGGGTAATGGCCTATCTGTACACCATAATCAGACAGACACACACATACACACTGACACTGTAAAAAGCCATCAAAATAAGACACACAAACAAGCGCACACACGGTTAGCAGCCACATTGACACAGCTGCAGTCATTATTCACAGGAGGAGGTCTTGGGTGGGGGGTAAGGGATGAAAAATGGCAAGCGGAACTACTATATCTCCTCTGAGGTGGCTGCGTCAGAAGGCCCTGCATGCGTAACAGATTCAGCAGAGCCATCGATCCAACTTAAGGCGGGCTGAGTTCTCTGCTCATGCTTTACGCAATTTGAGTGCAATTTACCTTCATCTGCACCGATAAGCAATTTCAATCATGACATCTTGTTTGTTTGTTTTTTTCTATTTATTGTCCTCTGCTGTCTCCGTCATTCTGATTCTGCAACGACAGCTAAACCTTTTAGCCACCAAAAAAAACAACCCATAACACCTACTATCACAAGCGCAGACACACACAAAATGTAAATGACTAGTGCCTGTTTTTTTCCCTGTAATTTCAGCATCAAAATTCTGACAACAAAACAGGGTTTATTCAAATTCTGACAGTTAAGGATTTTCTGTCAAGGGCACACTTGCTTTCATCATTTTCATTATTAATGGAATTAATCTGCAAATATACTAATTATTGTTTTTAAAGAAAAGTAAGATTTTTTGATTGGGTTTTGTGTCCATACTAAACTGTAACAGAACAGTAGGAGTCGTTCAGTTGCATGTGCTTTAAGTTAGGGTTTCCTCTCTGCTAAATTTATGCAGGAGTGGTCAGTCACTCTTTTACGAAGCCCCTGAAGTCCATAAGATGACACTTTTTTATTTTGTGGTAATGAGATCTGTATATCGGGAGCACAAGTTGTTACCTTGAAGAACAACAGTTTCCTATACATTTAAAGGCTTCTCTACCCTGCAGCTTGACAACTTCAGATGCGCACATTCACCTCAAAATGGAGAGTTAATTAAGTTTTACTTTCATGTTGGATTGTCATACAATAAAATCTTATGCAGCTAGCACAAAAACACAGGATTGTTCTCAGTAGAAATCATATATTGCATATTTTAAAGCTTAATAGGCTTCGCCATTGGAGGAACTACACAGATTAACATTATTACTTTCATTAATGATCAGTTATGCAGTGATGCATACAGTACCTTCAGATGGATGTTTATAAAGAGCCAAGAAAATTGTCATATCAGGTGAACTGGATCCTTAGCACCCAGCAGGACTTTACAAGTCCATGCGATAACCTATATCAGAACCTTGTGTTTCTCAGTGGGTATGCCGACAGCTTCTCACAAAATATCGTTTGTCTCAATGCCTCCAAAACAAGTCGTAACCTGAAAGTTACTGAGGTTATTTTAGAGAAGCATTAGCTCTGTGTTTGTCCCAAACTTGTGCACACGTTTGAAAATATCCTGCTCCCACCAGATTACTTTTGTAATGTTTAGGTTACTTAATGTTCTGCATCATGACTGACACATGCTTTCAGGTTACTTCCATAGACTTGAATAAGATGGACAGCACCAAACATTTTGTCCATTTTGTGAGTTTGTGCTCTCTAAGGGCTGCCTGCTGCAGGAACGGACCAGCCCAGTCAGTTGTGTGGCTGACCGCAATATGTGAATCACAAGTCTGGGAAGCAATAATCAGTCTGTAGCCTTCACTGAGCCCAACAGGCTGTGGATAAAAAGCCTTTTTTCCTGCTGCTGACTTGAATTTTGACCTGAATTTAAAAACAAAACAAAAAAACATTTCCATTTAGGGTATTGAAGTAAGCCTTAAATTACTAGTCTCGGACTTTGTGTTGACTAGGGATTACAGTAGGTCAGACCAGGGTTACGAAGTGTAAAATGTCTCGACATAATCTTTATTCTTGACCTCATTTGACAAAATAATCTTAATATAAGGTTCTTTTCATTTCTTGGAGCTTTCAACTGCATCTGACGGACTTCAAAGTGCAAACTCCATCCTCAAACTGAGCAAACTCCACAATTTAAGCAACTCTTCAAACAACCTTAAAAAACAGCTAGAAGGGTGACACTGAGTTAAGATTATGTGTAAAATTCTTTCTTGCATGTCACCATACATGTTCAGCTGATAGATAGCCCAACTACACCCATCACATCTTTCTGCACCAATTTGGCAGTCTTTGTAAACCCTTTATGTGTAGATTTTGACCTCTAATGTACTGCGGGCATGAAGACTTTTTGCAGCGCTACGGACATGTTATGCACTTCTACCATTTGGTATGTCGTGTCCTATGCAGCTCACAAAGGTGAGATATTAATACTGTATTTTGGTGAAAATTGGGTATTTGACAATGTACTGACAACCCATGTCCAATGTCTATTTGGGTCTATTTAAATCATCAGCCAACACGAGGCACATGTCTCTCTGGATAATCATGTATACATTATTATTATTAGGAGAAGTTGTCAGTTTGCACACATGTAAATGGTTTACACAGGCAGAATACAGTTATAAGACTGGCAGAACAAGCAGTAGTAACACTACAGGTGGGTTTATCTGAGGCTCCAGCTGCTTGATTTCCGTCATGAGCTGCAGCAGCTTGGCCCTCCAGGCTGCTGGATGACAGGGGCCCATTAAGGAAAGGTAAATCTAATTAGGAGTCTCTCCAGCCACAGAGCTGTGTGCCACTGCTGGAGGGGGAATCGGCGATGTTACCACGTCATTATGCTGCTTCTGTGACCCCGGCACAGGGCAAATGGTTGGATAAGACTTAAACATTATGCTTAGACTACTTAACAACAATGAGGTTTATGTTTCTGGACACTCAGAGATGAGAAGTTGGTGAGCCGTAAGAGAGGACGTGTAGTAACTTTGAGGAATTGTAACAAATTGTATGTGCATATACTACAGTATATGCGTGTATGGGAGTGGACACTGCTGTCAAAGCAAACATATAAATAGTTTTGCATTTGAACAGATCCTGACATAAAACCTGGATTTTTCTTTTTCCATCGTTCATGGATCCCATAAGCCAGAAATAAACTTATTTGTGCTATTTGTGACCAGTGAGTTCTCAGACCACTTATAGCAATTGATGGAAATCATTGTTGAATGACTTATAATTTTTATCCTGCTGGGCATATCCGACATGACACACACAGTAGATATGTGGATGCATCCGGACCACAATCAGACTTATCAGATATGACATTTAGAAAAGCACAGGATGCTCGAGAAACAAAGAGCAAGAGAGAGGCGCAACACATGTAGCCTAAAGCACTGAAAGGAAAGCATCAGCGAATCTCATAAAAAGTTAAAGACACAGCTTCCATTTAACTGCGCTTGTAATGAGCTGGTGAGAAACTTTAAATTCATCATCCCTTTTCAGTTTGATGTCTCACCTGTCCTTGTATTTTTTCTAAGCATCCTTGCTCCTTTATCATCATAACCTGCCGTTCTTTCTTTTCTAAATGGCCCAAAGTGCAACACTTGACTGGGATGATTTGTTTTTCTTGAGAGGAAAAGGAGATCAATTTAGTCATTGTCCTCGATTTAGAAATCTTTAATCAACTTGCGCTCTTCAGTCATAATGGGATCACATTAAATTACATTTGCACATTGTGTGAATGTTCGTACCTCTGCGTGTGAGGATGTACTCACACCCAAGCCTAGACGACTGAAAACCAGGTTGATTTAAAGTATGAATGCAAAGACTCTGCTTTGGGTCCTGGTGTCTGAACAGCGACGGGGTCACAGCGGCCTGCTGGTAAGGCTGGTAATGTGTGTGGTCGTGTCACAGCCACAGCTGTAGTTACCAGCCACCATGGCACCAGCGCGATGACGGCAGTCGACATGGACCATTGAGCATCAGTCCCTCAGCCACTCGCCCACCCCAGGAACACTTTATGCCACTGCTGTCAAATTACACATGTAGACAGAGGCATTGGAGGAGCACTCTGTGTGATTAGTCATTCCACTTGGCAGCTGTATTTTGACACATGCAAAAACAATCACAGTCATCGCCAGTCACAGATGCTCAGATGCTCTGTTAAAAAGAGAAAGAGGGAGAGAGAAAGACATACATGGCATGAAGATACCTAAAACAAACAAGGTGTACTATGCTTGAGTACTTTGGGACTCTTGATATTTTCACTGAATTAAGTGGTTTTGGCCAGGACTTCTCATATTTGTAATTATACAAAATTTCTTATTTCCTTGTGTAAAATTATTAGTTTGACATTTGCTCACATTATGCTCTTTCCATCATAAATGCAGCATCTTTTTAGTTTTACAAACACTGACCAGCTATAGATGGGTGTTAAATTAAAAGAAAAACCAACATAAATGGGCTAAATAAGGTGTCAGGACACCACAAACCTTCAGGACAGCTTCAATGCTCCTTGTTCTCCAAGTTCCAAAACACTACTGGAGGGATGAACAACATTGTCTAACATGTCAGTCCAAAATCTCGGACATCGACACATAAATTTCAAACTGTTGCAAATAAACCAGCAACCATATTTCTGACTTGCAAAACAAACAAGACGTCT
Source organism: Oplegnathus fasciatus (assembly GCA_003416845.1). Lineage (NCBI taxonomy): Eukaryota > Metazoa > Chordata > Actinopteri > Centrarchiformes > Oplegnathidae > Oplegnathus > Oplegnathus fasciatus. The sequence goes on along the minus strand of NTHP01000067.1, from coordinate 39,425 downwards.
TTCTCGAGATGCATATGTATGTAGCTGAGATCAAATCTAAGAGCGTAAGAGTACAATTTGATCTTAATCACAAGAGACAATCAATCACGCTTAATCAGACATCATATTGATGGGTCAAGCGTCACTGTTGAAAAAAAAATCCCTTTTCTTTAACATGAGCTCCTCTGAATTTCATCTCCCATTAAGGTTTAGATGTCAAATATTATCCAAACAAATCTCTTGTGACGGCCGTGTGCAGGTTTCTGACCTGACAGGTGAAAGCGTTCACTCTCAACACGCAGACAGAACAGCCATAATGCATTTGAATATCTGTAACAGACAAATATACACACGCACTCAAACACAGAAGTTCATGAGGGTATACTAGTCATGCACCGAGCACTACAAGCTGATATGCTCATTTTGAGGCTGTTTACCCAACATTATTGCGATTAATAGGACATTTATTCTGTGTTTCCTCTTCTCTTCATCAACTGGATGAGTCTAATGACCCCTACAGAGGTGACCAGCATTGTTCAGCAGCGAGAGAGAGAAAAGAAATGTGGAGGATGATGAATAATAGCCCAGCTGGTCGCGTTAGCTGCAATTAGCCCGTCTGAAGTCCCACAATTATGCAGGGAAAAGCTGACACTCACAATGCCACAATGCTGCCGCTGAATCAATACATAATTGTAATAATTATCATCCTGATGTCATTTGTGGACACGTCTCTCACTTCCAGAAAAGAGGATGGAATTGGATAAACACAGAGGGATGAATGGCAGAGAGATATCGCCCCTTCAAGTGCAACATTTCAAACAAAGGGTGGCCTCGATACCTAGTATGAGCAATGATGGGGGTCCACTCAGTGGTGACGATGAGTCAGCCTGACCACATACGGCCAGAAAGGACTTTGCAACCCCCCTGCAGCCAAGCTGTTATACACCACACCAGGACTCGAGTAGGAGAGGGTGCATGTCACAATCGGCTAAACCTTAAAATCTGATAATTTATGAAGGTAATTCACGTACACGTCTTTGGTTAGAAAGGCCAGTTAAGTCATTCACATCTTCTGCTGTGACTTCAGCCACCTCTACAGCTGGCAAATGGAGTCATGTAGAAGGCATGGCTACCTGATAACAGAGAGCCAAAACAGACCTGGGATCAGCAGACCACTCGGCCTCACTGAAGTTTGAGAAGGAAAGGAGTGGAGCACGTGCTGAATACAGCATGGATAAATCAGGTTGAGGCAGCTGAGGTAACTATACAAGGTTCCCTCATCAGTCCTAGCTTCTCTTGTGACTGCTACTTGGACGGCATCTTGACCATTGCCCCATTCAGAGCTCATATTGTCTGAGCTGGGTTTCTCATTGTCATGCTCCAGTTCTGCTTTTAAATGATCTGATTCAAAAATGGTACAAAAACATATTCCTCATCATCAGGAGCCTCAGGCACATCTTCATTTCCAGAGCTACTGTCATCAAACCCTCCAATATCAAAGGAAGTCTGCACTAAACCTGACACCCAGGTGCCATTATGTTACTGTGACAGGAAGCCAATATAAACAGCATACCGTGAATAAAAAATGGGACACTCTTACATACGTAAGAAACTTTATAGAGAAAAAAATTCGGAAAACAATGTTTTTTTATCATTTTTGACATTTTGATCTCAGAACATTAAAAACAAATTGTTTGAGGGATACCAGAGCATGTAGTTTATTTCAATGAAATTAATGAATTAGACAGGGTGTAATATAGGTGGCTGAAGACCCGAGGTATGCATTTAAGGGTTAATTATTAGTTCCCCTATGCTTTTAATAAAATAGAGAAACACACACACTGCCAGGTTGGACGTAGTTGTTTCTCAATCACACTAACTGTATTTGACAGGTCCAGGATAACACATGGCCTATCATTGCACAAATCATAAACTAGACATTGGAAAACTTTCTTATTCAAGCATTATTCTGCAAGTCTTATCAACCTGCGTTTACCCATGAAACTAGACTACATCACCCTTTATCATTAAGGATTGGAAATACTTGAGCCTGAGCCAGACTGTCTTTGGCATAGAAAGCAATACAAGTGAAGGGCAGGGGAGATCGGGAAAGCTTCCTCTCTGGGTGATTTCAAATAACCAGTGATAGGCTATGGTCTTGATAAAGTGGGCTGACACAGGAAAGCAGACATTTGGAGGCAGGAGAAGGAGTGGTATCAGTTTATCTTGAGCCTGATTCAGCCTGTAGCTCTGCTGCTCTTTCAAGAATCAGGTTGCAAAATCAGGTTGAACTTGTACAAACCTGTTCTGCTGCACAATCATTAAGTCTCTTGTGGTTTGGAATACAATTGTTTTTAATATGTATTCTTTTTTCCTGGACTCACCTAAAGATAATCAATTTTGTTCAATTGGGTTGAGATCTGGTGACTACGAAGGCCATAGCATGTGATTCACATCATTTTCATACTCATCAAACCATTCAGTGACCCCTCGTGCCCTGTGGATGGGGGCATTGTCATCCTGGAAGAGACCACCCCCATCAGGATAGAAATGTTTCATCATAGGATAAAGGTGATCACTCTGAACAACTTTGTATTGATTTGCAGTGACCCTTACCTCTAAGGGGACAAGTGGACCCAAACCATGCCAGCAAAATGCCCCCCAACAGCATAACAGAGCCACCGGATCCCCTCACTGTAGGGGTCAAGTATTCAGAGCTGTACCGTTCTCTTGGTGTACGCCACACATGCACATGTGGAGAATATAGTGAAGGATGACTCATCAGACCATATCACTTTTTTCCACTTCTCTGTAGACCAGTGCCTGGTTAGTTTTTGCACCACTGAACTCTCAAATGTGCATTCATCTTTGTAATGAGAGGTTTATGCACTGCAACCCTACTATAATATCCCTCTCTATGTAACTGTCGACGGACTGTTCTTGCTAACACAGTCTGATCACATCCTGCATTGACATTCTCAGTCACCTGAGGAAGAGTTGTTTTTGTTTCATATCGCACTAATGCACAAACATCACAGTCATCAAATGTGCGATGTCTACCACAGTTTCTGACCCTATTTACTTATGTCTTTCCCATAGATCTAAATGCAGATGTCACTTTAGTGACTGTTACTATTGAAACACTAGCTAGTTGAGCAGTCTTTGTGGCTGAAACTCCTGCCATCCATGCCCCAACAGTGAACGCTCTTTCAAAGATTTTTTCCTCTTGCCATCTTGATACAAAATCAGGATCAACTGAGCCTGCTCAGCATTTTTATACATGCCACAGAGCATGATTGGATATTAATTGCTTAATTGTACCATGCAGTGCACCTGTGTGGAAGCATTCATTATGTTTCACCACTCAATTATTACGTGAAAATAATATAAAATAATAATTTGTCACCCGTCTGTACATGACCATTCTATTTGGTCAAAGGGCTTCTAAGCATCGAGGGATAAGATGGCTGCTTCAGAGTCTCTGCCGTGGTCATTATACATGATGATATATATATATATAATTTTATTTATATAGCACTTTTTAAAACACACAGTTACAAAACGCTTCACAAATAGGATAAAATACACACGTACAAATACAAGTATACAAGTATACATACATACATACATACACATACATAGGCATGATACATAGACAAGTGTTAAAGCAACTGATCAGAATAAACAGAATTAAAGGCAAACAGAGGGTATTATAAAAAGGATAACCTATAGAAATAAGTTTTCAGCAGCCGCTTCAAACAAAACACAGATTCAGCAGATCTGATGGAATGGGGAAGGCTGTTCCAAAGTTTAGGAGCTACAACCGCAAAAGCATGGTCACCTCTGGATATAAAATAGGATAGATAGAAGGCCTTGATCAGATGATCAGAGTAGCCGACAGCTAGAGATGGGGCTCAAGAAATCTGCTAAATATGCAGGGGCCAGGCCATGCAAATTTTAAAATCAATTCTGTGTTTAACTGGAAGCCAATGAAGGGAGGCAAGAATTGGGGTGATGTGGGACACATGACTAGTGTTGGTTAACAGCCTAGTTGCTGCATTTTGCACCAATTGTAGACAAGCAAGAGAGCACTGAATACTACAAGTAAAGATTCAGTTAACAGTAGTCTAAGCGAGAAAAGATTAAGGTGTGCACTAGAAGTTCTATGTTTTTCGCTGATAGTATGGGTTTGATTTTTGTAATGTTTCGCAGCTGAAAGAAGCAAGACTGACTGAGTTTGATAATATGAGTTTCGAAGTTCAGATGTTGTTCAAAAAGGATACCGAGATTCTTAGAGGCAGTCTTGATGTTGCTAGCAAAGGGGCCAATATAGTGACTGACCTCCTTAGTAAAACAATCAGGGCCGATCACCAGGACGTCAGTTTTGTCCAACTTGAGATGGAGGAAATTTTGAGACATCCAATTTGTAACAAAAACTAGGCAGTCATTAAGGGATGTAAGGTTATTAAGGTTATTAGGTTTAACTGAGAAGTAAAGCTGCATGTCATCGGCATAGCAGTGATATGAGATACCACTGGAGGAGTAAAGCAGATTTGCCAGAGGTAGCATGTATAATGAAAATAGAATAGGTCCAAGGATTGACCCTTGTGGAACCCCACATAAGAGAGGAGCAGAGGAAGACACATAATTGTTAATGTGCACATTTAAGTATGATGAGAACCATTTGAAAGCAGTACCAGAGATACCAACCCAGTTCAGTAATCAATTAATATGGCATGGTCAATGGTGTCAAAGGTCAAAGGCAGCAGATAAGTCAAGTAAAACTAAAACAGAGTATTCACCTTTATCAGCATGCATAAGAATGTCGTTAGTTACTTTACACAGTACACAGTTAAAATTTATCAAATATATTGTATCCCTCAACCAGTTGGAGAAGCTGTTGAGCGACAACTTTTTTTAAGAATTTTCGAAATGAGGGAAAGTTTGGAAATGGGCCCGTAATTAGCTAAGTCGTGGTATCTAGGGAGGGTTTTTTGAGGAGAGGGAAAACACTGGCTGTCTTGAAATAGTCAGGTATGCAGCCAGAGGAGAGAGATTGGTTGACAACAGAGAGAAGGCAGGGGGAGATGACTGGCAGGACCTCTTTAAAATATTTTGTTGGAATTATATCAGCAGGGCAGGACGATGGACGCAAATGAGAAACTGTATCCAAGAGATCTTGCATGGAAATAGGGTTGAACTTGGACAGCAGAACAGGGCAGGTAACTCGATTGGAGTGATAAACTCCAAGGTTAAAATTTGATCTGAGATCATTGACCTTGTCCACAAAGAAATTAAAAAACTTATCACAGTCACCAGAGGAGGTGGCAGGAAAACCAGAATGAGCAGGATTGAGAAGTTGGTTAACAGTATTAAACAAAAACCTAGGGTTATTCTTGTTATTGTTGATTAGATCAGAGAAATATGCTGCTCTCGCATCTTTGATGAGTTGATTGAGTGGTTGATTGAGTGTGCTTAATAGCTCCTTCATGTGGAGGTAGTGAACATGAAGGTTTGATTTTTTTTTCTGTCTTTGCTCAGCCTTTCTATAATCCCATCTATGGCGTCGAAGGGAATCCTCTATCCAAAGGGACGGGTTGACAACTGGGGCAAGTCTGATTTTATTTGGCGTAACAGTATCAAGAGCTAGTTAGGTGGGCAAAGCTCCACCAGGGGGTAGCAGTCCCCTGATTTGAGCCAAGTCTCAGTAAAACATAAAATATCTAAATAGTGGGAGGTAAGAAAGTCATTAAGAATAAAAGATTTGTTTGACAGAGAACGGGTGTCAAAAAGAGCAAAAACAACTGGGGAACCATTTCTCCAGTTGGGAGGCTGAGGCGTGCTAGAGACAGTAATCAAGTTCTTAAGGCTGGCAGCAGAATGACGGTGAATAAAACGTTTGTTTTGTCTGTTCCTACTAATCACAGGGATTGAGAAAAAGGAGGTGGGAAGGAAAAAGGGGAAAAAAAGGAAAAAAACTTGGCTTGGTGGGGATATGACAGTGATTGCTTAAATTAACAGACCTGAGTTAGAATGGTTAGCAAGAAGATGAGAGATAGGACTTACAGGGCATCAGGTTGTATAACTTTTGCACGAGTGTATTGTCAGTTCAATGTTTGTGGACAAAAGGTGGGATCCTGTGCAGTTAGGGTGCAGACCATCATGCTTAAAAAGTTCTGGCTGGTTGAGAAAGGAGGTAAAGTTATCCACAAATGGGATAACCCTACCCAGGCAGTAGCCCTTCAACCATACATGGAGCTGAATTTCACATCGCCAAGCTATGAGCTATGAGGCAGCCGTGTTGATGTCCTTAGCTGCTGTCGAGTAACGGCGACATCACCAGTAACAGAGCTAGCGGGGGGGCAGTGTGGTCCCAGCTGCGGTAGGTGGGCCAGGCGGACAGGGAGCGGCAGCAGCAGTATCATCTCCAACACCAGAGCCAGCGGATGGCAGAGTTACTGCAGTACTCGTTGCAGCAGGGGAGCTGGACAGACTAAGAGGGGCAGCAGGAGTAGAGGAGAGATGTCATCCGGTAGGTGTCTACCCACCTTGTCCAAGGCTTGGAACTTGTTGCTCAGCTTTAGAAAGGAGCATCCACCATGGCCCTTGTTGTTCTTGACCAGGGCCCCGGATCCAGGAGGCAGGGACTGGAGCAGGGACGGGACTTGGGCTTAGCTCCAAGGATTGGCCACACTTCATCCTTCAAAGCCAGGAGGTTGACTGAAGGAGTGAAGACCAAGGTGAAGGTGAAGTAGCCAGACCAAGGGAGAGTGGCATCGCTGACCAGGACAGACTGAGGACTGAGATGTGTTTAGCCTGGGCAGTGGCAGCACTCGAAAACTCCAGGATTAACTCATCCTTTTTCTGAAGTTCCACCTTCAGCCCTCTTATGTTGTCTTTCAGCTGTGAGTATGCATGCAAGCATTTAGTGCACACAACAATGATTTAATTTGTTTATGCTGGTAGCCAGCTTAGCCACCTGGCTAAAAACAAACAAACCCAGCCGAGCTGAGTAGCCAGGCTGCTGGCTGGGCTTTGGCGGTCGTGAAGCCCCAAACTCAGTAAAAATGTCCGCAATTCAGTCGGTAGAGACAGAGAGGTAAAATCTGGATTGGTTAAAAGCAGAGGCTAAAAAGGAGTAATGTCCAAAAAAAGCGAAAGCAGAGATATGAACCTCCTGAGTAATGCCGTAAAGCAGTGTTAAGGAGCTTTCATACGTTACAAAAAGAAAATCGACCTGGAGTAAATCCTGTTTGATCAGGATGTATAATAGATTAAATATGTTTACCTAACCTATTAGCTAATACTTTTGTGACTGTTTTTTCTTTCAAAATTTAAAAGGGCCATTAGTTGGTGGGGTCTGCATCATCTTTGCCCTTTTCAACACTAGAAATATGTTTGCCTCATACAGGGATTTTGAGAACCTGTTGTTTTCAATAGAGTCACCTATTATTCTAAGTATGATTGGTACCAGGGCTTTGTGGAAGGCCTTATAGTATTTACCGCCAAATCCGTCAGGGCCGGTAATTTTTCCAGAGGGAGAGGCTTTGATTGCCTTAATAAGCTCACTATGAGAAAATGGAGTATCAAGTGCTATTCTAGATGCCTCATCTAGTTTAGTCATTCTAAGGGAATAAAAAAAACTGGCATAGTCAGACTTAGCAGTAGACTTGAGCTGCGTTTTATTGGTCGTTCTACATGCCCTCGTAGACTTGAGCTGCGTTTCATTGGTCGTTCAACATGCCCTCACTGACTTCCCCTCTGCGCTCCCCTTGGGGGAATTGTCGCCGCCATCATAAGTGTTGTTTCATTTGTCTGAAAACTGAAGTGATTGACCCTCGGAGGGCTGAGGGAGCGAGTCAACAATGATGGTCACTCCAGAGATGTATATCACCCACAATGCATTGCAGTTATGCATTTAGTGCAGGAAAATACATCCATGGTTAGGTGGCAGTAATGAATGTAAAACTCCAGTTGCCGCCGAAGTAAAAAAAAAAACTTCACTATCTGACATGCTTTTCAGTTTCAGTTTTTCTAATATATCTCATAAGTCTATATAGGTTGGCTTACATGTGTATAGGTTCACTCGCCTAGTTAGCAGATAGTTGAGAAAATCTCATTGATAGCTTGATATTTTAGTGAAAAATGTCATTTAACTAATTGCAGTTAATATTTACTTAGATTGTTGTACTTATGTGACTTCTTTATTCCCAACATTATCTGTAAACACATGGAAAAATTGCTGTTTTGCAAGATATCATAAACCCACAGCATTTATAGTTATGATAATCATGATACAGATCACAAACAGAAATTTCTAAATCAGAAACTGATGCAGCTAATTACCAAGTGCCAACATATTGCAATTATCCGTAGAAATGAATCTGCAGGTATTTCTGATGATGTCTACAACTGGTGGTTCCATGATAGTTTGGGCTGAAAGTGTACAAGGGCTGGTGTGTTCCATTTAAATCCCCCCTCTCCTCCCCCGCCCACTTTACCTCTGCTCTCCAAGTGGCCTCCGTGCGACATATGCAAGGGCTGAGGGGAAGTGGAACTACTAAGGAAACGCAGCCTTGGTGGTGTATAATTCAGAATAAAATTCTCTAAAGTGGTTATTTATCTCCTTTGGATTTGTTATTGGAATACCACTTTTAGAGTTAATTTCATGAATTGCTTTGCTTGTGTTCCTTTTAATTGTCTGGCTAAATGCCTCTCAGCCTTGTCTCCCAGCTCAAACTGATGCTCTACTATTTCATAAATTATGTGAATGCCATCTCCATGTGTTAAGGGTTAAAACATGTGTATACCAGACATAAATATGCATAAAGTGTAAAGTGTTAAAAAATGTATATACAGGAATGAAATATGGCATAAAAAGATTTTAAAAAGTCATGGGGACTAGTACAGTTCATTATGGGACTATGGTACAGTCCATTGCTAAAATAATAAGTTAAATGTGTTAAAAAATAGACACCCCTATATTTTTTATTTTTATTGTGTCTTAAATAGAGATTAAATGTCAATTTCATTGTACTTGTTACCGTGTTGGTGCGATACTCAAACATGTCACTAGATGGCGCATATAGCTTGTGAGGAACCTGAAACCCAGTAGAGGCATGCGCAGCAGAATAAATCCTGCAGTCGAGCTGAATGCAAGCTAAAGTTTTCTGCCTCTTTGTTTGTACATACAGTTGGGTTAATATTCCTCTAAATGACATGCATGTACCCCAGTATAAGGGATAAGAGTGTTGTGAATCCTTGGTGATAACGTGTAATGTGCAGAGTTGAGTGGTTTTGCAGTAATGTGTTGAAATAGAGATGTTTATTGACTTTAGTGACTTTGTGAAGAACGTGTCGAACTGTGGAGAATGTTAGTTACAGTAACTGAGTGAGGACAAATTGTTTTTTGTTGTTCTACTGGTTAATATGTAATTGAAGCACAACTGAAGAACAAGGACACTTACGGACATTCATGTTGTTTCTTTCACGGTGCTTCAGTTTTCCATGTAGTTACATATGCCATGGTTACTTCTGTATTCTCTGAAGATCTTGTAATATATCCTATGTTTGAAGACACTGTAACTTACTTGATGCTGTGAGCATTTTGTTGATTACCTCAGGAAGTCACTTGTAAAGTATTTCTTATGTTGAAGCAGAATAAATCCTGCAGTCGAGCTGAACGCAAGCTAAAGTTTTCTTCCTCTTTGTTTGTACATACAGGCAGCGTGTTTGCTGCTAGCACAGGTTCCCCTAGGCCTGAGACCAGTAAGACATGCACCACAATCTATCAATCTATTTAAAATGCCCAAGGTAAGTCTTTGAAAATGTTATGTGATGCAAAAAAAACATTTTTAGCAGACTAAAAAACTGATTTGCCGCTAGCTGTTAGGTCACTAGCGCTAAGCCTTTGACATTATTAACAGCTAACAGCAGGCACTTAATGTACC
>NTHP01000067.1:14631-29488 GCA_003416845.1 Oplegnathus fasciatus | reverse complement strand
CCCCCCCCCCCTTGTGTTTGTTTCATGTTAAATACAAATATCTTCCCTGTTAAAACAATGACCAACCTATCATAGCTGCTTATAAATCTACTACATCTATCTATTATCCTTATGTTACTGTATAATCTATTACAGTGTTAGATCTTTTTATTAACTTAAATTTCTATTGATTATCACAAGATTTGCATTTATATTTGGAGCTTATGGTCTGAAGGAGTCATAATATCACTTGTAGAACAGTAGTAACCAGTCACTCATTGATCAGTAGCTATTTCTACATGATATTTTCCATTGTAGACATAACAAAAATAGGTTATATTATCATGTGTAGCAAAGTTTTATGGTGACAGTTTTTGGCTCAATTATGGAGCAGGTTTGGTGTACTGACAGTTGGATATGAGAACAGATATTAAAGATCCAGAGCTATGTAGTATCACAGAAGTGTCTTTGCAAAATTTAGTATGCCTAAAACAGTGGTTAAAAAATTCCTTGACCTTTATACATCAAAACAAAACAAGTGCCTCATAGACCTGTATCCCACGTGAGGTGAAGAGGTGTTAGATGAGAGAAACTAGAAACTAAACACCTGCAATTTGAATTTGATAATATCTGCAATTTATGATAGTTTTACAATATGATTTAGTATTGCTGGTCATTTTTGACCGGGAACACCAAAAAATTGTCAAAACAGCAAAAAAAAAAAAGTGTTTTGTGTTCAGATGGGCAATCAGATTAAATAAAGGATCTATTCATGTATCCGAAGATACAATTCCTGAAACCTTTTGTTTTTCTTATTAACCAGCACTGGGATGATGGAGAGGGACTCACGGCATTGGATCCAAATCTTTGTGTTATCTGTGACAACCCATTAGAAAAATTGAAGAAACAGTATCCCTATGTCAAGAATCCCAAGGTAAAAGGCTATTAAATGTTGCAGAACAGAGAAGAGACGATGTCCATAAAACTTTCCACAGAGAGGACATACTGTGCTTCAAAATAAAAGTGTCATATCATGTGTCATGCAGAGCAAACTACTCCAGTAAGACTGACATCAATGAACAGCAAGTTATATCTGTTGAAAAGGAAAGCCTGTCCGAATCAGTCTCATCAAGAAGACTAAGTACAACATCTTTCAATATATAGGGAGATTGTTTTATTTGTGGTAAGGATAGTATCAGACCAGAATGTCTGACACCCATTAAAACAGGTACAGGCAGGAGTACCAGAGACAAGGTTATTAATGCTGCATCATAAAGGTCTGATGAAGTCATACATCATCGATTACTTTCATCCCCAGATTGCTTATGACGCAGACAAGGTCCTATAGCAACTTAATGGGCCCCTGCACACTACCTTCGCACAACGATTAGCCCTTGGCTGGGTGATAGTAGGAGAGGCCTGCCTTGAGGGTGCACACAAATCCTCACCTGTGAACACCTTCAGAAACAACATACTTGATAATGGATACCCCAACCTTATGACTCCTTGCCCCAGCAAAATTCTGCCTCGAACCAGGAACAGCAATCTGTGCCAATCGACATAACAGGTCTCATGGAAGAGTCTGTTTTCAGCTGCACAAAGGATGATGAACAGCTGGGTTGCTCCACTCCCTTTCCATAGCCCACGACATCACCTCTCCAATAACCGCGAACAGGCAAGGAATCATCTCACCGCACTGACCCGCACGCTCAGGAAACACCCAGAGACGAAGGACCATTTCACTGAATTCTTGAATAAGATCTTTCAGAACGGACACGGATGAAGAGTGCTGGTACCTCCACCTCATTTCGGGGTGTATCATCCTCAACCTGGATAAGGGTGGTATTCGACTCCAGTAACACCTTGGTGTGTCCCTCAGTGACATCCTCCTTGCTGGCCCAAACATGAACAACAGCCTGCTTGGGATATTGCTGCGGTGTAGGACGGAGCCAGTGGCCATGATGACCAACATACAGCAGATGTTCCACTGCTTTGTGGTATCTGAGGACCATCGGAACTTTCTACACTTCCTCTGGTACCGCAGCACTGACCTCGATGATGATGTTGTGGAGTACAGGATGCAGGTTCACATCTTTGGTAATAACCCATCACCATCTGTGGTCACGTACGGGCTCAGGAGAGCTGTCATAGAGGGAGAGAGAGAATGTGAAGCGAAGGCAAGGCAGTTAGTTGAGAGGAACCTTTATGTCAACAATGGTCTGGTGTCCCTCCCCACAGAGAAGGGGCTGAAAGACCTGGCTCTCAACACCGACCTCCCTCCCATGCAGAGAAGTCTAGGAGTGAGCTGGGATGTCTCAGAAGATGTGTTCACCTTCCAAGTGGCAGTGGCAGAGAAGCCCTACACAAAGTGTGGGCTACTATAAACAGCCTGTTTGACCCGCTGGTATTCACTGTCCCTGTAAGCATTCAGGAAATCCGATCCAATCACTCAAACTACTTGCCGAGGTGGTCTGGGACACATTTGAACACATGCCTTTTGTAGTCCTGATGCGTCCCCGAAAAGGATGTAACAGGAAAATATGTCATCAATGCAGGCTGTGTTGGTTGTTTTGGTAACAGTGCACTAACGCTCATAAAAATGGAGAGGAACATTGATGTACGTGGTTGGAGTGCAAGTGAAACCACCAACTAGATGACTCGTATCGTAACCGGGCCATTTACGAGGGTATTGCTAGGAACATGTAATAACTGTGTGCGGGGCCCTTTGACCTTCTAGCGGAAGTAACGCAGGCAGTAATAAAATCTGAGCACAAGTGGTCGGAGATGCATGATAGACACAGGTGTGAACGGTGATGTGTCTTGGCTGTCCACTTGTGTTTGGATCAACAAAACCCATTTTAAAACCAAGTGTAAACAGGGTCTAAGGCTTCAAGTGTCACGGCTTGTGCAAGAAGGGCAGCAAATAAGACCCAAACGCAGACAGAAATAGTGCAGCAATTTAATGACAAAAATAGAGTACAAAAGCTTATGGAAATGTGAGGCAAGCAAGGGTCAAAACCGGTAAGGCAGATGGGAGTGGCAGGATCTGGAATGAAGGGAGGAAAGTCTGAGGGCATCTAGTGGATGGAAGAAGAATGGCAATGAAGTGCAGGAGCACTGGGAAGAGAGAGGTGACTGAAGGGAGGGACAGAAAGGAAGGATGAGCAAAAACGGGACTGAAGCAGACGGTGTGACATCAAATGGTCTGACCTGTGAAAATGTAAAATGTTAAAGATTTTAAAGATAGTTGTACTGGTAGCGGTCCACATTGTTCAATTTTTATGCCTGCATCAGAATCCCACACCTTCTGAAAGCATTTGATAAACTCTGTTACAGATTCTTTTGGTCTTTGGAAACACGCAGTGACACTAATATCAGCTGTTTGTCTAGCATTGTTATTTATGGCAACCTTACATATTATTAACCAAGTGTTTTTGGCTGAGTCTGTAGTCCAGTTTAGAGTTCTGTCCTCCAGCTTCTCTTTCTCTCTCAGATCTCTTTTTAGCTTCTGTCTGGGAGCCTGTGATTACACTGGAGTTAGTTGTAGCGAGGGCTGTGTCTTGTGGGTCTATACTGGCACTTGCAGCAGCAAAGTCTACAAATGGCTTTAGCCTATCAGAGCGTGATACCGGTAGTTTTGGATACAGGCCAGCTCTATTTTAAAACTTTTAATGAACAGGGCCCCTGCCTGTTTTGCGACGAATTCAGCAGGAGTTCCAGGTTTGATAAGTGGGACATTTTTCTTTATCTCCTGTGTCTCCCTAAGCATTTCTCTTACTCTCTGCTGTGGGTGTTTAGGTGTTGAACCATATATTCAATGCAACATGAGGCTTTTTAAGAGATTTGTAACTTAAATTTGAATTGTGAATCCAACAACCGTGGCAAACAGCAACGTACCAGAATGGGGTGAAATTCTTTCCCAAGCTTCAATATAATTCAGTGACCTAAACAATCTGCTAAACAACGCTTTATTGATTCACATTTACTTATGTCAACTGGTCACAGTTTTCACTTATTCTCTTATTGTATGATCCCGTCAAGCATCACGCAGGGTAAGACAAATATCCTTTTTTGTAGTTGAATGTTTTTTAACATGTTTTCCAAGGAAATTAATCCCTATTGGCCCATGACTGTACCATACTCTACAGGTGTCAAGCTCCCACTGTGGCCTGCGCCTGGGGTGCAGATAGAAAGCTTTTGCATGTGGAGGACACTTGGAAAGACACTTTTTTGTAACTTGTTACTAGGCATAATGGATCCCCTGGATTTGCAAACATAAAACTCCTGAGATTGTCCATGAGCAGCGTCCCATTCTTCAAAAGTGGCACGTTCACCATGCAGATTAAATGATATGTTGAAATCCTCCATTCTGGTGTTTATTTCTTTTTTCAAGGGTAGTTTTGTGTTAAGGAGCCAGCTACAATGAAGCCCGTTGCTAAACCGTTCAGCACTGTTGCATTAATTTAGAACAGCAAAGTGTCATAGGTGTTCGGTTATACTGTCCGGTTACTAAAAGTTAATCCATGCCTTCCAGCCAATCAAAATCTAGAATTTTCAGTGGCCATGGTATAGAAGGTGAGATACGTAATGTAATATTTTTGCAGTCATTCTGCACACAGACTTGTGTCAATCAGAGGCACATTTATAAACTTAATTTTAAATAATTGTTTATGAGTGATGAATTTCATCATTCTTTTTATTTAAATTCCAGACATTTTTGTATTTAATGACAGCGTGTCAGGTGCTGTTGGAGAATCTTACCTATGTGACACAAGCTCTGAAATTGCACTTCTTCTTTGCCGTTCTTCACATTGACAGGTCTAATGACTGGTGGAGCAGTAATATCAATATGCACACAAGTAATTCAAGGTATAGCTACGTCCATTTATGGCTAACTTTGGCAGAAGAAATGAGGCTCGTGCATGTACGCAGAGTTCCATAATGATTGAGATTCAAAAGAACCAGGCGTACATGTGGCTTTATAAATCTGACCAATTTCCATATTTCTGTGTTTGTGCGTAACACACTTTTATTTGTGAATCTAAACAGAGTTTAATGCATGTGGCCCCAGGTCTTCTCCAGGTTACAGTCTACTTCTGATGACCTCCAGACATCTTTCATTAATTTAAAGCTTGTTTTAAACTCTGAAAAGACACAAACCTTACCCAAACCCTAACCTGGTGTTTCTACACCTATTCAGTGAAAACCTAATCAATATAATATCAATATATCATGAATACTTGAAAATTTGGTTAGATAGCAGATTGCCCCACAAAACTCACATTGAAACCCATGCTCAAAAGCTAAACTCAAATTGGATTCTTATACCAGCACAGAGCTTGTTTCTAACTAACAGGCTGTTCACACATGCAGATCCAAAACCTGGGACAGCAATAGGCTTCTATTCATGTGATGGTGACATGGATCTAATGGATATAATTACATATAACAAATTAACCATATAAAACATATAATTATATGAATTAATGTAGTTATTTTTCAGTGACAGTAATAACTAAACCTATGTGTTATGTGAACTGTACTAGGTCATGTGTCATATATATATGTATATAAGTATTCTGTATATATTGTTATTGTTTTTATTTTATTTTATATTATTCTATTCTAATTTAAATATTTTTAAAGTGTGTGTAGTATGAAGGGGCTGCAAACTACCATTTCATTGTGCCACCCTGTGTTGTATAATGACAAATAAATTAACCAAATGTTTGGAAGGCCATTTTACCACGTTACATTAATGCACATCCTCTGGACTTTATCTTTGCACACTGTAAATATTCTTTCCTATACACTCCTACATAAATTTGTACAGTTCTTTCATTTAAATAACAGTTGTACATATTGTCTATATCTTTATTTTATATTTGTTTTACGTATTTTTATTGTCTGTTTTTATATATTTAAGCTATGCTTCTGACTTGCAGTACTTGCTGTCACCCTTTCCTTTCTAATATTTTTCCACTTACTATGTTTATATGTCATGCACCAAAATATCAAGTCAAATTCCTTGTATGTGCAAACCTACTTGACAATAAATTTAATTCTGATTCTGATTCTGATTGCTGCATGTCATCCCCGCTCTCTTTCCTGTCTTACTTTGGCTTTCCCTGTCCAATAAAGGCAAAAACAGCCCCAAAAAAATTTAAATAAAGTTCATCCTGAGGGTACCATGAACGTCTGCACCAAATTCCATTGTAATCCATCCAATAGTTGAGTTGTTTCGCTAAAAGCCAAAAATGTCAACCTCATTGTGTAGCTAAAGAAAAAATCAGAGGACTATCCTCTGGGGAACATGAATGCACGAACAACATTTCAAGGCAATCTATCCTTTGGTCCAGACTGAAATATATCAGCAACTAAAGTGGTGGACCAATCAATCAACTATAAAACCAAGGACAGAGAGATATCCTGTATGCTCATCCTGCTGCCACTACCACTAAACCACTTCATCGCATGCCATTCACTTCTTTACTCACCACTGTGAGTTATATGAAAAGGATGGTCACCACTGACATTAAGAAGACATGTATCAAGTTTTGTATTATTTCTGATTTACTTTGTCAAATGAATTGACATACACCTTATAGATGGACCAACCATTTGTGAGACTAAAGCATACTTTAATTTGACTGTAAGAGTTTTACACTTACTGTCATTCTGCCGCAGTTCATTCTCACAATGAGCACCTTTCCATACAATACCAAACTCATTCTCTATGCAGCTCTACAGCTTGACATACACTCCCCTCCAAAAGTATTGGAACAGTGAGGCCAATTCCTGTATTTTTGCTGTAGACTGAAAACATTTGGGTTTGACNTTTTAGGGTCTTTCTTTACAGCTCTCACAATGTTTCTGTCGTCAACTGCTGCTGTTTTCTGTGGTCTACCTGTTCAACATCTGTTACTTAGTACACCAGTGGTTTCTTTCTTCTTCAGGACATTCCAAATGGTTGTACTGGCTATGGCCAATGTTCATGCAATGGCTCTGATTGATTTTCCATCTTCTCTCAGCTTCACAATTGCTTGTTTTTCACCCATAGACAGCTCTCTGGTTTTCATGTTGGTTACACCTCTAACTATAAATGCAGTCTGCACAGGCAAAACCCAAATCTGAAACTGAACGTAGACATTCAGCGCTATTTATTGTTTGAATAATCAATGTAATAGGACACACCAGGGCAACAAAACACACCCGTCAGTCATATGTTCCAATACTTTTGCTCACATTAAAAATGGGTGGGTTCAAACAAAAGGTGCTATCTTCTAAGTTGTGTATCAGATCCAGATGTAAATACCTGGAAATAAAAGCTGAAATGTTGATCTCTTGTCTCATATTCATCTTTTGATGTCAAACCCAAATGTTTTCAGTCTACAGCAAAAATACAGGAATTGGCCTCACTGTTCCAATACTTTTGGAGGGGAGTGTAACCAATGAGGGGACAAGAAAACATGTTATCTAAGACAAACAGGAGAGGGTGAATGATACTGTTTGAACCAGCTTTGTGATTCATATTAAGTACAACAGCATATCAGATGTGTGAGACTGTGCAAAGCAAAGTATAATCAAAAGGTATTTAAAATGACAGCCAGTAAATGGCTGTGATGATCTGTCAGGATGGATTAATGTCAGAATTGAGGACAGGTGACATGGTGCGCAAGAACCTTTTTATTTTCTGCACTGAATTAAAAAAAAAAAAGCTAAAAAAAGCACTCACTTTGTACACTCAATTTCTGCAGGGAGGGGACATATTTTTGACACTGCCAAATGTCTTTGAACAATAGGAATTCATCAAAACATTCCAGATGAAAGAAATGTACAAAAAGATTCCCTCATTACCATAAAAAAATGTTTTAACAAGACAAAATGAAAAACATTTGCTGGGATGTAATGACTGGATTTATTACTGTGCAAAAATCATCCATAATATTGAAATGGCATTCAGTCACTCAGTGGCAGAGGAGGAATGATTTGAAAATAATTGATAATTCCACAGTCTCTTATTGTCCACATTCACATCAAACAGCCCAACAAAAAAAAACCCCAAAGGCAGTTCAGGATTGCAATTCCATATCTACAAAATCTGCATTTTAACAACCTATCTATGTACACTGTACAGAGATCTAAACGTAAACATACATCTTTTACAAAGAAAAAAGGAGCTGCATGTCCGAGTGGATCAATAGAGTGACGATATGAAGCAGTCGGATAACCTGGACCTGGATAATGGTTTGACTTCTGTATGCAGACATGGTGAAGGTGCTACAAAGTAAGAGAAAACACTAGAATGCATTGCTGCTAAATATGTGTCTGCTCCGAATGGCTGTTTGGGAATAATGGTGTGAGAACATGAAAAAGATCAAACAAACGGAGGGAAACCAGGTAAAATATTGAGGGTCACAACATAATGCAGCTGGTGCTAGTCAATTATTTTTGCCAGATTTTCAACTCTGCAGTGGCATTGTGTCCTTTACAATGTCTTTTCAGCTTGAATGAACAATTACAATGACACACCACCACCAATGCCTGTAGGATTTTGGAATATGGCACAAAATGTAATCAAAAACATCATGACAAACCAACACCAAATCACTAGTGCAACATAAATAAAACAATTCCACAAAACGAAATGACTGATGCTAAGAGTGGCTGTGGTTGCTAATATACATTTTAGGATTTCTAACTTAACATTACTACTTAACTATAGTACTACTATTAAACTATGCAGGGTTTTTTTGGTGCTCATATTTATTTCCAAGACTGCAATCCACTTGTGGATGAGATATTCAGATCATTTTCTTAAAGTTATAATCTCGAAGATTTTCATTTCGTTGTTCGTTTCATTATTCGCAACTCTAGCAGAGGCCAGAAAAAACAGTATGTCGCTTCACACACAGGTGAGTTGAAGAGCAGGTCTGTTGTGTTAAAAGTCTTGTTAAAAGCCTAACTGTGTACCGCTTGTGATTTTTCCGGGAAAGTCGCTGCTGACAACCGGGTCATAATACTGCAAATGCTGCAGGTTTTCATCAGTGGGTCATAGGCTCAATCACCATTGTGATGCATCATTCGGCGATAGATAGTGCCTTAACAGACGTTTATTTAAATGAAAATCTTCGAGATTATATCTTTAAGTAAAAATATAATATAAAAATGCTCCATTACAATTAAAAGTCCAGCAAAATGGAGCAGAGCATTAATTCAGGCTGAGCACTGAAGTCACACTTGCATTAGCTGGTTGACATCAGCTGCTTCATTCATGCTTCGCAATAACTGGCTCATACATCAGCTCTGTGGCTACCAGCTTACTAGTAACATCCAATCATATTCATACATTACTCTGCTGATAGCCTAATGTCAACACTCCTGCTGCAGCTAACTGCACAACCCCAATCTCCTACTTATAGTATAGTTGGTATCGTTGATTTAACTAATATTTAATGTTCATGTTTTTAAAGGGGTGTTTAGTTCTCCAGCAGAATCCTTGTTGCCACTCAGATTCTGTGAAATTTATATATACATAGATATATCATATACTGTATGTATGTTTTGTTGGTATATTACTAATGTGCAAAATAGCTAGTAACTTAAGATGTTAAATCATGTAGTGGAGTAGAAAGAGCAATATTTCCCTCTGATGTGTGGAAGTAAAAGTATAAAGCTACATACAATTAAATATTCGTGTAAAGTAAAAGTACCTCAAAGTTGAATTTAACTAAACTACTTGAGAAAATGTACTTACTTTTCACCACTGCTGTTAACAGCAGCTGATAAAATTTGGTAATGAGATAAGACAACAATAAGTTAATCTTTATATCAAATCTCCACTTGGATAGGTAATGAAAGTTGGTAGCCTGTTATCCTGATGAAATTCCTGATCACCTTAAAACAATTTTCGGATAATATTAGCATTAAAAAATATCCTGGTATAACTGTGGCTTATAAGATAATCAATTTGTGATCTCAAGATAACAGGTCTTAAAATATATTAGCAACTACAGCAGCTCTTGGCTTCCGCACAAAACTTGGTACAAAAAAATGAAGCTGGAAGATCAATGACTCATTGAACATTTGATGATGGATGATGATAGATAGAGGATAGCTGAAATGTCATGGCTTGATGGTGGGCTTGATTTTTTGGAAGGAGCAAGCACATTCCACATTAAAACAAATAAATGGCTTTTTGAAATGTGGCCTGAACACTGTTTCATACTTGTTCACCAGTAAGGTCATACTATTTTACAAAGTCTATACAAGCTCTGAGCACTACAAAGTTTACAAATCCAGGGAGGAAAAAAGGAAAATCGGTATTTGTGTCTTTTTTTTTTAGAAAGAAGTGGTCGGATGGGCTTCGGTGAAGGAGCAGGGAACCAACAAACCTCACTTACTCGATTGCCCCTTCTCTTTTATCTAATTTTCTCTACTGCAGCTGTAAGTCTTAGTTTAGTTTTAGTCTTTCTCATTCACATTCTCTACCTCATTCTTTTCACATAACAAATGACTCCCTAATGGAACAAGAAGGACACTTCTGATTGTTCTGCACAGCGGGGACAGGACTGACAACACACTTATGGTTGTTGTTTGTTGTTGATGGTAAAACTTAACACTCCCATTTCTGGACAGAGTTGCATGGGAGGATAGTACTTAAAACAACTGAAATGTGGTTTTAAATTTGTAGTTAGTCTATGGTTGTAGCAGTACCTAGCATTGGTGACAAAGCATTTCTTCCCCTGTGATAACATCTGCTTGTGCATATCCTTCCATCTGCACAAATGTTATGCTCCTTCTGGACCATTATACATCCCATAGCATCCTTGTACTGGTCAATCAATCACACCTCAGTCTGTTGCTGTGAGTCAGTGATGATGGTCACCCCCCGACGAAGCTCATCCATACTGTCAAAGTCACTGCCGTGTTCAGAGTCATCCAGCCCACAGGCGACTGACATGTCCGAGGCTGATGATGCACCAACAGACAGTCGCATATTTAACGACACAGTGTCATCAGTGTCCCCATTTCCTGGGGTTACTCCACTCATTGAAGTGCTGAAGTCCCCATGAGGCACCTCCCCAAGGGGCAGCTGATGGGGAGGCAGGTATTGGCTGGGGTGGAAGTGTGGCCTGGCACGCTGACACCCAGTGCTGCCAGAGCTAAGTGTGCTCTCCTTGGAGACCAGTGGGTTGGCGGGCAGTGGTGTGGAGGGCTCAGGATAGTCCTCGCCTGTGGGGAGTGGAGGTGGCAGCTGGTCTTGGCTCAAGAACTCTTCTTCATGGGGAGGGGGATAGTCGCTGTCGATGTCATAGCCCCCCAGGTAGTAGTCTGACTCCAGTTCACGGGTGCTTCCTCCAAGGCGGGAGGCTGAGCCTGCTACATTGCTGCCAAGACCTGCCTCATAGCCTGGCACCTCTTCAATGTCTGACAGCCTGGTGCTCGGCATCCAGTCTGACGTGTCCCAGTGATATGCTGGACAGTAGAAAGGGAGATGGTTAGTAACAATCTGGACTGTGAAAGAGTCAACAATGACCCAACAAACAAGTCCCCACAAAGTGGAGCTGTGCAGTACACATGCCTTCAGTATGCACCAGGCACGTTAGACTCAGTAACATCAACCATACACAGAGGTCTTGAAGGTCAGGTACATGACAAGGCACAACCTGTACAGAAAACATGTTAGGTCATGTTAGGGTATGTGACATGCACAATAGGAGCCTTTGAGGGTCGGGGTCACAGGTGTCACAGCATGCTCAGCTTCATGAAGAATTGCAGCACTCAAGCCATGTTGACGGGCTCAAAAAACACAGCAACATTTGATTCTGGATGTTAGAGGAATATATCAAATATCTGGTAGATTTTTCTATAAGTCAATGTAGCAAAGTGATAAAAAACATCTATGTGTTGTCTGTGGGTTGTTGGCTCCGAAGCACCCTTTTGCCACTTAAACACACACATGCAAATACTTAAATATGCACTATGGATACAATGATTAAGCCTTAAATTAATCAGCTTAGTAGCTGTGTCACGTTTCAGCAACCACAGCAAGACTATCCTTGCCAGAATACTGACAGGATTGGTTGTTCATTCTAATGTCATCCTGTGTTTACGTTTTCCTGAGAAGTGACCAATTGTGGTCATGCAGATAATGACTGTTCACTATCAGAAGCAAAAGCAGAAGTAGGGTGATGTTGTTATAGTGCCGCAAACCTCAGAGCTAGGAGGTTGGGGTGGATGGTTGGGCGTCTCCCTGTGACACAGGTGACTGCAGTTTACATCCCTTCGGCTGCCAACAGTCAATGTTGCTTTCTTTTTATCATGATCACAATCCTACCCTAACTTTATCCACATAGTTTTAGTTACCTGATCAACTTCACCAAATTGCAACCATAAAAGTGGTAGATCAGAAAACAGAGCAGAAAACACAAGAATCTTTTTTGGGTCTTACTGGTTGTTTTGGAAGGCAGTGACAAACAATGAGGGCTTATTGGGCATGTCATTCTGCCGATAGGGGTGCCGGATCAGCAGGAAGCTGCACTCAAATGACCCATGTAACTGCTATTTTTCTATCATAACGTGTAAAAGAGATTCCAACAGCCTATTGTCAGTTAGTGATGAACACGCCCAGACTACTAACAACAGCCAATGGTATATGCCTGGCTTCCAGTATTTAGTATCTAATTGGTCCAGTTTTTATGAAGCATTTACTAGTGATAAAAGAGTCACATGATTTTCTGATTGAAGTTGATAAAAACTGACCCAATGCAGCTTAAAGAAGTGACAGGTAATTATTATTATTATTATTAGGCAATTATTTTTGGGATCATGCAGTCTTACATTACAATACATTGGTTGACCCATGTGTCTTAAAATGCAAACTTTGAAGGAGTGGGGATCTGAAATGTTGGATATGTTAGGATGTCCTGTTAGGATATGCTAAGGGGTTAGCATTGAGCACTGGAGCCAACAATCTACTAACACTGCATGAATGATGATTCTCATCACAAAGGTTTGGCTGACCAGAAGTCAATCTACCAGATTAATTTAACTGAGGCAAATTTAATTTAAGAGCAAATGGTGAGTGAAGTTATAACAAAAGCAATGATGAATCAAACAAAAAGACATCCATGCATCAAAGCAGAACACAAACCATGGGAAGAGTGAGGCTGTGAAAACTGTGAAAATCACGTAACAACTGGTACAGTACCATGTACCATCTGGGCTGGAGATAAAAATCCAAATTGACATGGTGGGATGCACAAGGTGGGAGTGGCAGGCGCAGGTATCAGGGGAGTCTTGGGGGTTAGGGTTGCTGACCTGGCCACAATGAGTGGCCAACAAGCGGGAGGTGGGAGGGGTAGGAAATCACATCAAATCACATAAACACACACAAAACTCCGACTAGGGAAGGCTACAATGACAATGTATGAAAGTATGGAAGTACAGCTGGGTATACATAGAGGTAGAAAGATACAGGGTGTAGACAAAATAATTTCTATCAGGATAGACTAGCTTAGAGATGAAAAGTGTTGATTTAAGATTTGATGCAGATATTCATTTTCTTGTAAACAAGAAAAGGTTATGTGTACATTCAGTGTTAGTCACCAAAATGCATTATGTGTATCATTAAGGTCTAACAAATGTGTTGAATTATTTTCCTTCCTCATAGAACATTTTTTAAAAGTTTGAAACCTGCATTATTTACATCTTTTACCAGCTACAAGTCCTCGTCTGCATTATTACATTTTCTGAAGCATTACTGACACCCGTAGACCAGTGGAATACTGTAAAACTATTGGCAAACAACGGAGACCCACTCACTAAAACTGGCTCCATAGTACTGCAAGTGGCCAAGCACTCCACAGGGTACCTTAAAGGCCTGATCACACCAGCAATTGGCTCGTAAAAATAGTGCTGGACATAGTGACTAAGGTCTAGTGGGTGAACTAATGTAGCTGGCGAGCTAACTGCTAACATGCAGGTGCTACTCTCAATAGCTCTGCAACAACTTGATTTCATAAAAATACGTGAAATGACCACAAACTCTTAACACTGCATTACGCGGTGGTGGCATGTAATGTGCTAAATTAAATTAAAATTAAAAATTAAAAATCCAATAAAAATTACGTGTAGTCAGCACGACTTTCAAAGTAATGTATTTGAATTGGAAGATTCTTTCGTGTCAGCACCACGTTTTTGTGTTACGTCAGTAGTATAAAGAACGTGAAAGTCCGCCGAGGGAGGTAAACGGGGTGGATGGATAGGTCAAACACAGGACTTGAATGCCAGAGACCGGAGTTCGTGTCCTGTGTGAAAGATAAAGTCAAATATCCCTTCCCATGTGAATCTTTCCCTAAACCTAATCAAGTAATTTTTTGCCTACACCTAACCAAACCGCAACCGCTTTAACCAAACCGAACTGCGACCGTTTCACGTTGTTAGCCACGTGATAGAAAGGCTTTCTTTTTTTCCCACGTACCCTTTGTATTGGAAATATGTGAAATGAGCACGATTTCAATACGTGGTGGTGTCACGTATTTCTGTGAGAACAGGTTGTGTCTGCAAGCTAGCTGGCTGGGTCAATACCAAATTCAATTCAATATCTTGTCATGGACCAAATAGTTGAATAGACTGACCTACCCACATCTTCACCATTAGGCCCCGATGACAGCAGGTTGCCCTGCTATTATTTAATATATCCATAAGTCTTAAATGCATAATTGACATACAGCCTAATATGACCCACCTTTTTAGTAGTAGTTACAATATAGATTTTGTTTTTTCAGTTAGTGATTGTTATTTTGTCTACTTGCTGCAGATAGATAGATAGATAGATAGATAGATAGATAGATAGATAGATAGATGGGGGGGG
>NTHP01000067.1:0-14547 GCA_003416845.1 Oplegnathus fasciatus | reverse complement strand
GGGGGGGGTAGTCACCTCTGTTGTAGGTTTGACCTTGGTCCATAACTGACACTGTCAGATGGAAACACAACATAACAAAGAGGCCTTTAGCATTGGATCATGAGTGTGTCTACTGTTGTAAATGCAGTCTTACAGGATAGAAGAAGATTTAAGTTGGAGGTGCTGTGGGAATTAATGAGTCTCTTAAGTGTTTTTGTAATTATACCAATGTAAAATTCTTGATATTTAAGTCAGGTTTTCTATAAATTGCAGTCCTGATTAACAGGGCTGCTAATGTGACCCCTGGATTTTGTTATAGCTCACCTTTCCCACACAAAATTTCCTTCCACTTGTCAGTTGATGTTTTGGAACTCAGAGGTAAAAGTGTGAACAAGCACCTCATCATTTTACCCAAAATAAAACAATGATTGTTTTGCTACCATTCAACAACTACAACTCTTATGAGCAGATGAAATCTGTAGCCTAGTTGTTGAAGAGATAAATATGACAGCATCAGTCGTGTGTATGTGGAGAGAGTGCCTGTGTGTGTGTCACAGCCACCACCAGGAACTCCAGTTCTTTATGTTATTTTCCTCCAGATTCTCTTTGTTTCTTTCTTGTTAGTGTATGTTTATGAAGTCAGTTCATAAAGTAGTGGATAAGCATGAATTTTTTGCTCAAGTTGACACATTTTCAACTCGTGTGGATCTATCTTTGCCTGTTCATGTCCACTTGCATCTTTCCATTGTCTTTGCACGTATTTGTGCTGTGTCTAAGATTTGCTTTGCATTTCAGCTTAACATCCCATTAGGGATGTGGTTGGGCTGCATGGTTGGCCATACAAAATGTCTGACTTTGACACCAGAGACCGTGGTTGGCATCCCACACTGACAAACACCTTACGTTTGTTGTTTCTGGTATGAGGACTTGTCCTTGTCTTAATATGGTTAAAATTATGAGGCGTTCAGGTTTTACTTTCCACTACAGAGGCAGATACCGATTTAACAAAGAATACGGACAAAATATTGATAGAAAGGCCCGCTTTTATGTTTAAGCTTTTCACAAAGAAGAATAAAAGAAACTGCATGTCACAGGTGGTCAACCATATGCCATGAAGAGCCAGTAGTCTGCAGGTTTTCATTCCAACCAAAGACTCACTCACTGATTAACACTC
Organism: Oplegnathus fasciatus; assembly: GCA_003416845.1. NCBI lineage: Eukaryota > Metazoa > Chordata > Actinopteri > Centrarchiformes > Oplegnathidae > Oplegnathus > Oplegnathus fasciatus. The sequence continues at coordinate 13,394 of NTHP01000067.1, read as the reverse complement.
CTCGAGGGAGTAGAGTGAAAGGGAGGAACTCATCAGTGACGCTACTGAGGTGATCAGTGAGAATCAAAGCCCGCAGATTGTTGGCTATCACTGGAATATGGTTTAGCCACCACTGCTCTATGGAAAAATATGCTGAGAACTGAGAGCTAATGGAACAAAAGCTAACCTGGAAGTGGGTTGGACTAACCACTGACTCAGAATATGTGAGAAAGAAGAAAATAAATAAACCAAATAGGTTCACTTACTGAAAGATACAGTATGTAACACACAGTGAGAGTGTATTTAGCTTAGGTATATAACTGAAGACACCTCTTTCAGAAGAGATACTGCAATGACAACACTGAGATAAGAGAAGTGGAAGAGTGAGAGGAGAGACACAAAGGGGATGAGACATGGTACCTTCACTTTCGATTGTGTCGACTGCATCATTGACCAGTCGAATGACGGTCACTATGGAGGCTTGTGGAGGGAAAAAAGGAGGAGATAAGTTTTGAGATACAATCATTCAAGGTGAAAAATGCTCATCATGGTGTTAGTCAGGGGTGTCCCCTCACACCTGTGGCATTGCTTATGGCTGCCCACTACTGCCAGTGTTGTATGCAGAGAGGACTACACGGTCGGTTTCTGGCACATCAAGATTTTTCGTTGATTTTATGTTTAGGGGCAATTTGATTACAATATTGTTCACATATACGGAGACAGTTTATATTAAAAAAATAAAATCAGCAAAGAAAACACTGCCAAACAAATGAAAATACTTCACAAATGCAAGGAAAGCCATGGGAGACCAAAACAATACAAAAGCAAAAATACAACAACACCAGTACATTTCTACTGCTTTTTGTGATTTTAGTGCAGACACTTTCGCATCTGGTGACACCAAACAGACTTAAGCAAACACAGGAATGACAATCGCAACAGTATTAATATGGCTGATGCAAAATTCACATATTTAATCAAGTGATGATTAGGGGCAAAAAAGCTGACATTTTTTAATTGTGATCATTCTGAAAAGTAAAACAATGAATGTCATGAATTTGCAAATAACACCTAGTGAGCACAGAACGATGCAATGTAAAAAATGAAACAAAACCAAATACATGGCTCCAGCGCAAAGGCCACGACCACCAACACCACACTGTGAAGCAGTCAAAACCCCTTACCCTCTTCTTACAATGGCGTTTTGTGAAATCCTTATAGTGTACAGTTGTGAGAAAAAGTTTGTGAAACCTTGGGAATGCATTCCTGCATTATTTTGCAGCAATAATAGCAAATGGATAATACATGCAAACATACATATACATATTGTGAGAAAAAACAAAACAAAAACAAAACATTGCAGCCTCTAGATTTTTCCTTTTTCATTTAAAAAAGTTGGACAGAACTGACACCATATTGTTGATTTTGCTAATGTGGCACTAAATATATATGTATATGTATATATATATATATATATATATATATATATATATATATATATATATATTTATATATAGTCATAGTCCATCTCCCTGTCTCTCCTCTCCAGCCATATTTCTGGTTCCCCATGCTTCTTTGCCATTCCCCTTCCATCCACCAGGTGCCCTCAGACTTTTCATTCCAGTTCCGGCTACTCCAATCTGCACTGCAATCACCTCATTCCCTTCACCTGAGCTTCCCCGCCCATCTCCCCACCTGTACCTCATTCACTCATCAGCAACTTATGTGTATATATACCATCCCAGAGCCATTGTTCCTTGGCCAGATCGTCATTGTTTCTTTGGACTCTTTACCGGCAATGTCGATTTGGACTCCTTGGTTGATTTCTCTGAACCTGACCTGCCTGCCTGCCTGCCTGCCTGCCTGCCTGTCTCTCTGTCTACCTGCCAGTAAGTCTACTTATCAATAAATCTGTGAACTCTTTCCTGTCTGCCTGGTCTGTCTGCATTTGGGTCCTCCTCCCTTTGTAGCTGGAATTCACTGGACGTGACATATATACATTATCTGTTAGAGTATGAGATCTTGTATGTATCTTGCGTGCAAATGGAACATTTGGCTTGATGGTGGTGCTGGAGGAGACAGTCAGCTCATCCTCTGGAAACAATGAACAGTAAAGTTTATGTAAATCAAGTCATTACTTTCAAGATACTGTTGGTCTTTCTCAAACTGCGGTCCTGTCTGACATGTGTTCTTGTAGATCATCATCACGGCTCAAATTCTGTCCCAATTCCAAGCGTTTAGACAAGTATGGTCCAAATGTCCGTAAGGGTTGCTGCTCTGCTGATTTTAACCGAGAATGCTTTGGGAGCTGACATGTGAATTTGGGGTAGATGAGTAATTCCAGTGTGCATTTTGCATCAGTCAGTGATGATGGCGGATGTGTTTAGTTATTGTGTCACCAAATTTAGGTTTGAGATATCTTTAGGCAAGCACTCAGGAGACCACTAGTAATTTACCCGAGGCACTAACCTCTACCTAGTTTTTTTTTTTTTTTTTTTTTTTTTTTTTTTTTTTTTTTTTTTTTTTTTTTTTGGATGATAAACTTTGGTCTTACAGTCTCAATCAAATATTTATTGCTGTCAAATTGGTTTGGCTGAAGGTAAAGATTAAGGGTACTTAGCCCAGTTGATCTGGTGATGTCAGCAATTGTCCCAACTGTCCCAATTGCAAATTGAGCATACTGCAAGTGTCCTCCTGTTCCTGTGAGACTGGACTCCTGAGTTTTACTTGTGTTCTGGAGATTACAAACTTGGCGTACTGGGCCAGACATCGGTGGGTTTACACAAAATACTATCGTTCTCTATTTCTCTCCTTTCCTCCATCTCGCTCTCTCTTCACTTTGTTTATTCACTTTTATAGACCTGTGCCACTACAGGAACTTAAAGATATAATCTCAAAGATTTTCATTCAAATAAACGTCTGTTAAGAATGAATTGTTCCTTAAAGATATAATCTGTTAAGTCACTATCTATCGCCGAATGATGCAACACAATGGTGATTGAGCCTATGGCCCACTGATGAAAGCCTGCAGCATTTGCAGTATTATGACCCGGGTGTCGGGAGCGACTTTCTCGTAGAAATCACAAGCAGCGCACAGTTAGGCTTTTAACAAGGCTTTTAACACAACAGACTTGCTCTTCAACTCACTCAATTATTTGACTCTCACCAGTTTATTCAGATCTTGTCTACATACTCTATGACATGGTTTAACTAATGCAGCATTTTAGAAGCAATGCAGCAATCAAAGTTAGTCCAAATAATTCACCAACATTTTCTCACAAATGTATGACAACCAAGTCTGAGGGATAGCAGAGGTTTTGCATAGATATTGATGAGCAAAATTTTCCAACAGAAGAAAGCGACACACAGTGTGACCAACTAATAAACAAGCAATGTATATAAAATAACCACATTTAAAAGAACAAACACCATTCTAAGAATCCTGTACCACTCTTGCTGTGGTGTGAGGTGATTTCTTACCATTGTCATCACAGGAGTCAGACTGGAAGGAGCTCAATGATTGGACCTCGGAGTTACTGCCCTTGTTGCTCCCTGAGAAACACGTTACTACTTCTGCCATGTCAACCATCTTACCTGCAGGGAGAGATCAGGGAGTCAGGAGGGACAGATTCCAAAACAGACACAAATGTAGAAAAACTGCCCTTTGAGGAGCTGAAACTATGACTGTATCATATGGAAAAACTGTATTTATGCAGATGAATCAGGGCTTGCACAGCTAGGGTAAGGTTAAGATAAGGTCGGAGTTTAAGGGTATTGGTTGGCTACTTGGTCAAAGTACTCATTATTTTGTACCCCTGTTTAAGGTTGAAATGCTTCCATTGGCACGTGGGAAGCATTACCAGCTTCCAGTCGGCTGGGCTGGAGAAGGTGACAGCTTATGTCTGTGAGACTGTGGCCATTTCCTGGAGGTAGTGCGTATCAGTGCAGACCCAGAACTTAAGTATCAGTAGAAAAGATTTGTTTGCTTTTTTTTTTTTTAATCATTATTCTAGTAGTCTAGAAAAATACTAATTTGTGCACCGGAAGTAGTAGTTTAAGCTTTTATTTTACATTAATAATTTGCATGCACAAATTAACAGCACATAACAACAAACAATAATGTTTACAAGTATCAAAATCTAAGCTCATATGTCCAAACTGCAGAGCTTTCAACCACATCTCATGTTTTTGTAGTGAATGGAACTGGCTCAGTAGTGATCATCAAGTGTGATAACACTGCCATAAATGGGGGGTTGCGTTTGAAAGCTCTGAAAAGCTAGTACTGTAAATGAACCTTTGATCTTAGATTATTGCCGAGATTATTTTGTTACACATACTGTTCCCAAAGGTCAAGACTAGGAATGTCCCGAGATGTCCTGATCCTAAGGGTCGGTACCAGGGCCATTCCGGGCATATTTTAAAGGACTGTTATCTGCTTAAATAAAACTGATAATTTCATCACTACTCTCACTGTACTGTTTTATTCACCTCAGCTTGCTGTTGCAAAACTGCTCTCCTTTATGACAGACTACAGTGTAGAATTTCATTGCATATGCGAGTGTAAATGAGTCTTTAGGTGCGAGTTATTCTGACTTCTGACAACTGGAAAAATACAGATTCACTGTGTTCACGCACTAACAAATCTTATCTAATCTCTTATTTCTCCTGTCTCTTGTATTCTCTGCAGCTGGTGTCTATACTCAGCCAAAGATAAGTTGTGAGGGAAGAACCTCCACTCTATAACACCACCAAGAAATTGGGAGTGGAGTGTTTTGAACCAGGCCTCTTATTTCAACATGCCAGACATCTTTAATCAACACTGCATATCTTCTTGTGATATGCATATAATTATTTTTTTCTATGTATACTGAGCATTTGTGGCACAAAAAATCTTTTAAGAATGACTTCTGTTCTATCTAATCTCATTTTCAGGTTGTAGTTGAGTGTGCACTGGGCAGCTGTGTCATTTAGGTAAATATAAGTATTGGCTCAGACTCGGTATGGGCCTATACCAGTTATTAAAGGTCTCGAAACATTTTAACTTATGTTAAAGGTGTGTCAAATGTTACACAGCATTGTGTTTATAACAGGAAAAAAAAATATGAAGTGTATATCTCTCGGTCAAAACTGTATTAAATCCAAGCAGCTCATTTAGATAAAACTGTCCATGGTCTTGACAACTGAGATTTTGCACTACATTAGACTACACAGGGGTGTACAGTATGTACATCTAATGAACAAAGCTGTAACTTCAGTTCCTACTGCTACAGTACAGTAACTTCACGCTGAGATCACAAATTACAGATTTCAAAAAAATCATCTGTTGGGACAATTAGGATTGTAGAATACATGTGTTCAATTTGATATTGGCACAAAATTACCTCCTCTGTTGTACCTGCACAAACACAATCTAACTTATTCTAACTGCAAGTTCTCACTTTAGAAGGTAGTAAAAGAAGACACACACTCACCCTCATCACTGTCCCATGGGCTCTTGCGTATGGAGTCACAGTCTGAGCGACAGGGCGACACTGGCGGCAGGTTGGGGGCCACGCTGCACACCACCACCCCCCTCCTGGTGGTTCCTGACAGGATCCTTGGTGACTCCGGGTGAAAGGTGCTCATCTCTGTATGCTCCACACTGCGCCCATCCACCATCTTCTCCAGTGTGGACCGTGGGTCTCCTTGGAAACAGGGCGTGTATGCCATGGGCCTCACAGGGACCTGTGGAGGTCCTATCATCCCACCCCCTCCCACCAAGGTGGGCCCCGGCTCTGAGTACAGGTTGAGGGGGTCTCCTGGTGTGCAATGTAGGGTCTTAAACTGAACACCGTTAGCCTTGTTGAGGAGTGCTGCAGTGGCTGGGTCCTGGACCAGAGACAGGTTGTTCCGTGAGTAGTTCTTCTGGAAAACCTTCTTGCGGAAAGCGATGAAGAGGATGATGAGGGTGATGATGACAAAAAGCACCACAGCAATGCCAATCAGCTCCTCTTTACCGACCACAGCATGACCTGCCTGCATATCGGGGACAACGACAGGCCGCAGGCCACAGCGCTGGCCCACGAAGCCCGCTGTGCAGTTACAGTAGAAGGAACCATGAGTGTTGACGCAGACACCGCCGTTCTCACACTCACCCTCTGGATTGCTGCGGTCGCATTCGTTCACATCTTCCTCACAGCTGCAGGATGGAGGAAGGAAGAAAGAGGGTTAAAGGCTGTTGTGAGATGATGGTGTAAGAATAACTTTGGACTGCTCAATTACCTGCTCCCAGATGGAATGATTTCCAAAAGCCAGAGAGCAAGATGAAATACACTGAGGATAGATTGTAGAAAAGGTAATCCTTGTGTGAGCTCACAACACAATCCCTTTGTCTTTAGTTTGATTAAGCTGTTGTGTGTGGAATATCAACGCATTTTGCAGTGACATTTAGCTTTTAACAAATTTACACAAGAGTGTAAGGGGTTGAGACCTCACCACATGGGTGAACAAAGAGGCCTACATGGAAAAACAAAAGCCTGGAACAATGAACGGCAGGAACCCCAGGGAACCCCAGGGAGTCCCCGTGACACGGCCATGATGTCACCAAGGATATAATAATCGACCCGCACTTCTGCACGGGGCTGTCCGCTGTGACCGAGTCCGACAGGAGGTGACCCAAGCGTTTGTATTCCAACTAGCCAAGGCAACAGTCCCCAACTCGCTGGCCGACAGCAGACTGTTCTGTTTTGTTCTTTTGTGTTTTTGTTTTACATCCGTGCAATGAGCAGATCTTGTTTCATTACCTGCAATTAAGTCGACTCCCGCTGTACCTACGGACTAAACACACATAAATCGCTACCTGGAGCGATCTCAAGTAAGAGGCTACTGTCGGGCAGAGATAGGTTAATTTAGTGTTTTGTTATAACTCCACTGTTATAAACTGTAACGCAAGCTTGAAGTGAGTGTGCCGTGTTCAGAAAAACTGCTTGTTTTGCTGTTTATTTGTTTCGGTGTAACACACGTTACACTGACTGTGTTGTCCCACGCCGCTGGGCCTTTATTGTGTTAGCTCCGCCACCGTGTGTAAAGCCAGTAAGCTGCATTTTGTCAGTTAAAGGACCAGAGACATGACGGACGAAACCAAATTCACCCACTGAGTGACAAAAGGGACAGTTACTGTGCTCTTCCGCGGCGGTGCGGATTCTCTTGGCACCTCGAGTGTCTTTTCTTTTCTCCCTCTTTCCTTTACTAACGCACACATACACTCACACGCCATTGAGTACGGACCATCTGGTGACATGCTCAGTCTTCCCTCACATCATCTCATTACTAGAGACGTATTGGGCCACATCGCCATTGTGTTCCCCATTGTCTAGTTCAATTGTTGTGGTCTCGCCGCCATCTTGAACTCCTGCGTGACGTACTCACTCACGGGACTACATCCGCCATCTTGCTCTCTCTCTCTCCCTCTCCCTGGGCCTTTCTCAATACCAAGTACGCCAAGTACGGACTTGGCGTACTTGGTAGTTCGGACATGGCAAGTTCACCTCGGGAGTACAGACTCCCGAGTACGGGAGGACGCAGTACAGTCATTCTGCAATTGGAACAGCAGCGTACTTGATGTCACCATCTCAGCTCATCTTGCCAACACGGGTCTACTCCGGCTATCTTCACTGTAATGTATATTTACAATAAAATGAAATATGATATAAAACACAACCCTGTCTCTTTTAAAAATATGTATATAATTTGAGCGTTTTAAGATCTGTAGCCTACATATAAAAAGCCAGTGGCGGGACAAAGGTTGTTGTTGTGGACATTGGTGGGTGAATGAATGAGGAGAAACAAAATTAGACATCAGAAATGATAAAATTATTGCTTAAATGTTAGTTTTAATGCACAATAATAGCCATTATAACAAGTTTGTGCATTAGGGAATAAAGACAAGCAAACAATTCGGTCAAAAGTACAAAGACAGCGCTCTAGTACAACGTTAAAATTCAATAAAAAATATAAAGTTATGAATCTTAACTTTGACCTCAGCCAAACCAATTTGCCCAGAAACAAATAATAGATTCAGACTCTAAGACCAAAGATTACCCGTTAGATATACCCAAAACGAATTATATCTCATGTTTAACCACATCCGAGCCAGTGGCAAATTTCAAAAAGATTCGCCCAGGTAAGGCTGTTCTCGGCGGGGTACCATGGCACTGACCGCCCGGTCATCTTGATAGCTGGCTGGCCCGCAAGCGGGACCTCACATCTCTGAAAACGTCGGAGTAGGCACTATCTTGATAAATCGACCACAGATTTGAAGTTTAAACAATTAATTTCTCACCTAAAAAAATCTTAAAACTACATTCGGTGACTCAACAGGACAGGAGTATTTCGAAAAATATATCTGAGTTTTCTCCTCAGCCATAGCCGCTAGCTGGTGCGAAATGCATTCTGGGATACCTGGCTGTCCCAAGTACACACAAGGCACCTCCCGATGCATCCTCGATAAAACGGGCGGAGCAAGTACACATCCGGGCATTTGGACTGTACTTGGCTAGATGTGTACTTTGAATTGGAACAGTACTTGGGCTGCGACTGATGACGTTTCACAAGTCCACAAGAACACAAGTACAAACAAGAACACAGATTGAGAAAGGCCCCCTTCTTTCTCCTCCCCCTCACCTTCCTCACCTACACACACGGTTACATACATCACGTGTTTTGTTGTTGCTTTGGATTTATTAGTGTGCTGCTGTTTAGTCGGATAACGGATATTGTATTGATTCAAGTGTTATTGGTTGTTGATCAATACTGCTATAATTAAATAAAATTCTGTTATAATTTTAAAGAGTAGTAGTCTGTGATTATTTGTGCATACATAGTGTGATAGTGGCTGATTGTGACGGTCAGTGCTCGGATTCAACCCTTCACTGGCCATTCTTTAAGGTAAAATAGTACTTAAATATTGACATTTTGAGTGGACATCCTTCATTTGAGACTAAATTCACGTTTTGGTTATTGGTCCCTGGTTCCAGGGTGGTGCCCCGTTGTTGTTCATTTTATTAAGTTTTAATATCAATAATTTCATTAATATTAATGATCCTTTTTGCTAACAACCAAACCTACTCCTTCACGTTCCCAACAAAGGTCACTGGTGGAGCCTGGAGAAGAAACTATTATAATAATATTAGTGAGGTGTTTTTTTTCTTAATGTTCTTAACCTCACGTACACATCAGAGGGTCAACCATTACAAATTCTACAAAGCCACAAAACTTGATTTTAAATTCTAGTAGAGAAACCAAAGTTACTAAAGATATCAAATCTGTTTGGCTAAATTTTGAAATGTGTATAAAATGATGCGTAAGACATCTAGAATGTTGCCATTTGATGGCAAGGCACTATAAAAACAATGAAGCAATGAGCTTCAATGAAGGGGCTGGGGCAAATTTGTACCACTGAAGTACGATCAACTAAAACAGGTCTGGGAATACTAGCAAATTTTGTAGCCATTTCCATTTTATGTCTTAGATGGGCCTGTGTCAAAGTCTAGTTTATTATTTATTATTAGTTTATGTTGTCAGGTGAAGAACATTCCTTAATAGAGTTCTGTTCAATTTACCACTAAATACCTGACACACACAAACCTGGGGCCTGGTACTACTATTCTACTACAGAAACAGACAGCAATGTAAAAACAGCAATCTGTTGTTGTTGTTGTTGTTGTTTTGGAACTATTTCTTGGCGAACAACAGCTAGGTGCAGGGTCTGCGTACTGCTTCCTGGAGTGTTGTCATAGTCAAGTTGTCAGGTTTGGTACAATTGTGCCTGTACAGAGACCTAAAACAAAACCTGGTCTCACTGGGGTATCAACAGTTGGAGATCAACAGCAAAATCTTCCTCCAGAGACCACGGAGGTCAGAGATGGACAGAGTGTCAGAGTCCACCAACAACACAAAGCTGTAATTATTGAATTGGAAGTTTTAAAAGTTGAACAAAGTAAGTTTCTTGGTCAACAGATCAAACTGAGCGTCATACTGTTGGTATGGTTTTCTTAGTACTGCAGACTGCTGCAGTGAAGAGCTATAAAAAAGTAAGTGCGTTTTTAAGGGTGCCAAGTAGGTGTAAGACCAGAGACATAATGCATTTTGTGGTGCGGGAAGTTTTCGCCTCCAGCTGGTTCATTCCCCAGAGTTCAACAGATGGGGAGGGGGGGGGCATTATGATTCACTTATGAAACTTCTTCAGATCTGAGTTCATAAAGAATCAAGCTTTGATGAAATAAGTTAATCAGCTTATGTATAACTGTGGTGTGTGTGTATACAGTATGTGTATGAGAATGATTAAATTCATCGCAGCGTGTTCTTCTATCCTGCCAGCTGCCACACTGCATTTACTTTGACAGCAAAGGAATTGTAATGGAATCAGGGAAATGTGACAAAAAGGATGAAGTGTTGTGTTTGAGGAAGCTGGGAAGCACAGGCCATTATGCTGAACTATATTTTTTATTATATATAATTATATTACTAAAATACTGCCTCCTTGTGGCCATGAACAGCAAGTGCAGTCAATAAAATATTTATTTTTTTTATTGTTCTCTTTGAAAATGTTCAATGTTTGGGCTATTACATGTTGACTGAAAAAAGTTTTCTAAACTAAAATGATCTAAAGGTACTTAGCTCTTGTGTTGTCAATTGAAATTGGATTAAAACTTCCATCAACTGAGGGCCAATTTCGATTTCTTAAATTGAACCCATATTTTGTGCTGTTATTGCAACAATTTAGATTTGTGTAAAACCTATGCCAAGATCCTGTTTGTGGACTTCAACTCTGCTTTAACACCATCATCCCAGCTCTGCTAGGACAAGCTCTCCCAGCTCTCCCTGACTCCACCTACAGGTGGATCACTGACTTCCGGTCTGGCAGGAGGCATCGTGTGAAGTTGGGGAAACATGTCTCTGACTCCCAGACCATCAGCACCAGTTCCCCTCAAGGCTGCGTTCTTTCCCCTCGACTCTTCTCCCTGTACACCAACAGCTGCACCTCCAGTCATCAGTCTGTCAAGCTCCTAAAGTTCACGGACGACACCACCCTCATTGGGCTCATTGGGGATGAGTCCGACTACAAGTGGGAGATTGACCTGGTGTGGACAGAACAACTTGGAGCTCAGCACTCTAAAGGCAGTGGAGATGATTGTGGATTACAGGAGGAACTCAGCCCCACCGTCCTTCTGCTTCCTGGGGAACATCATAAAAGCAAACCAAAAAAGATCAGCAGAGGATGTACTTCCTGTTCAACCTGCCAAAGACAATGATGGTGCACTTCTATACCGCCATCATTGAGTCCATCCTCACCTCCTCCATCACCATCTGGTACATTGCTGCCACTGCCAAGGACAAGGGCAGACTGCAGTGTATCGTTTGCTCCGCAGAGAAGTGAAGTGATTGGCTGCAATCTTCCATCCCACCTGTATATCTCCAGGACCCTGAGGCATGCAGGGAAGATTGTGGCCGACCCCTCCCACCCCGGACACAAACTGTTTGAGACACTCCGCTCTGGTTGGAGGCTGCTGTCCATCAGGACCAAAACCTCACACCATAAAAACAGGCCCGGGACCCCCACTGACACTAACTGTAACTGTTAGTACTGCATACTGACTTTGTCACTTTTCCAGTGTGAATACACTACAGACTCAAAACCTGCTTAAAATCAGTGTGTTGTCTGGAACTAGGAGACAGCAGGGTTACCAGTACAGTTATCATATATTCAAAGCTAACAGCTTGAGGCTTTAAAGGACCAGTTTACTAAAATTGCAAAGAACACCTCTGATGCTATCTAGTTATGCAGGTAGTTTTAGTTATTTAGTATTTGCCCATATTTTGTCAACTAAGATCAAAATGATCTGATATTGGCATCATCCCAAAACAGTGGAGTTGAATGGAATTTCCTTTCTTTTCTTTTTTTTTTTAAATTAACCACAACATCTTTTTCCAGATTTAGTCTCCCTGTTACTATGAATAATCCTGAACAGAACATCAGTTTTCAAAGAGATTATTTCTTCCATTGAAAGACTCTGGAAAAACATATAGCTGGTGAATTTTTTTAAATGTGATCTTTCAGTGAGCAGCACAATCTAAATTCCATTCACCTCTGTTGTATTGGGGTGCAGGCAGAAATCTAAGACAGATCTCTCCAAAACTATTTGCATGGAGAGATACTGCTAGAGGTGTGTAACAAAATTTATTTTTCTAGAACGAGGGTGAATTGACCCCTTTGATGACTTTCAGTTCAGGTTTGTATATTTAGAAGTAGAACCATGGAACTCACGTCAGACTCTTGAAGCCTCTCCTGCAGCTGCAGAGGAAGGCGTTGCCGATGGCTTTACACACTCCAGCATTCTGACACGGGTTGGGAACACATGCTGTTATCTCCATCTCACAGTGCCCACCGGTGTACTGGGGGTTACAGTTGCATGAGAACCCTGGCAGACAGACGGGGAGGAGGGGGAAGAGGAGACAGACTTCATTAAGAATTCAGAGCAGTTAGTGCATGTTTACAGCGCTGCTTGGCTACCACACACACACACACACACACACACACACACACACTGGGCTGTTAACAAATTATCACAGTCTTAATGTTTGACAGATAGAAATCTGGTTAAATAAATGTATCAATGAAAATATAAAATCTTAAAGATGAACTAATCCATATTAAGTTTGGCATGCTATAAGAGAAAAGTGTCTGAAGGGGCATTTTGATAGAGATTTGTCCTTTAGACTCTAATGTGAATGAATATAAAGCAATATAAAGCATACTGAGTAGCCAGAAAAATAGGAACACTTTCATGATGTAATGCAATCTAATACAGCAGCCCTCTAATAAATACTAATTATGTGCTTTTTAATATTTAGCCCACGCAATTTATATGCAGTGTACAGAGGAGTAAAACTATCAAAAGCACCTTCAGTTATAATACAGTCTAAAACAAACCTACCACTAACAACAGCCTCCAAAAGAGCTGAATCAATGCCTTCTGACGCAATGTCAACAACAATAAAAAATTACAAGTTTCACAAAGGCATAACTTATTACAGGACTATTGTACTGGATTTTATAATAACATAATAGTATCTATGTTCTGGTCAAACAATGTACTTAATCAATTTAAATTATATATGAGACAATTTCATAAGCATTAGGTTAATTATTGAAGTCCAAAATGATTAACTATTTAACAAAATTATTGCATATACACTGAACAAAAATTTAAACGCAACACTTTTGTTTTTGCTCCCATTTTTCACAGAATAAAAAAATTAAGACTTTTTCTACATACACAATAGATATATTTCTCTCACATTTGTTTAAATCTGTGTTAGTGAGCACTACTCCTTTGCCAAGATAATCCGTCCACCTGACAGGTGTGGCATATCAG
>NTHP01000066.1:1722245-1751688 GCA_003416845.1 Oplegnathus fasciatus | reverse complement strand
GGTAATTGTGACGGCATTTGTCACTATTTTCACTATTTTTACAAACCAAACAATCAATCGGTTAATGGAGAAAATACTCAGCAGATTAATCCATAATGAAAATAATCATTAGTTGCAGTCCGATACAAAATATTTCAAAATGAGCTCCACCTCAACCAACTCCAACAGTAAAATCCTGCTTTTACATTAATGCATGAGCAATAATAATGCAATGAGAGAATATATAATAATATAACAGTCACAGGGGACATTTTTCTGTATTGAGTACTTTTACTTTGAATACTTNAAGTACTTTTTCCTGATTATACTTACATACTTTTACTTATGTAACATTTTTAATGCAGGACTTTTGCGTATGAGAATTTTTACACTGTGGTATTAGTACTTTTACTTCAGTTAAGGATCTGAATACTTCCTCCACCACTGACAAAGCCAATATTGATCGTTTTTTTCTTATCAGATTAGCCATAGACTGTATATAAAAATATAAAAAATATATCTTTATATACAGTCCATGAGATTAGCACTAGCTGAAATTATGATATTTCCGACTGCTTTTGAAGGCAGCATCTGAAGGAGTTTCTGTCGCGTGCAACAACTTAGCCGCGAAAAAGTGAAATAAACTGAGGAAAACAGACGCAGGTAAAAACAACGCTTATTAAAACAGCTAAATGTCTTATGTGTAGCTGAAATTAAGCTATTTTAATCAAACTAGCTGTAAAAAACTCCCTCCAGCTCCTCATGTTGTCAGTTAAGGTGTGAAAACAGTGAACAAGTCAGCTAACATTAGCATAGTTTCACTATTAGCTAGTTAGCCAACTAGCTAACTACTTAACAACAAATTACTCTTGTGTATTAACGCTAGTTTCAGTGGTGGAGGAAGTATTCACATCCTTTACTTCAGTAAAAGTACTAATACCACAGTATAAAAATACTCTGTTACAAGTAAAAGTCCTGCATTAAAAATGTTACATAAGTAAAAGTATGTAAGTATAATCAGGAAAAAGTACTTAAAGTATTCAAAGTAAAAGTACTCAATACAGAAAAATGTCCCCTGTGACTGTTATATTATTATATATTCTCTCATTGCATTATTATTGCTCATGCATTAATGTAAAAGCAGGATTTTACTGTTGGAGTTGGTTGAGGTGGAGCTCATTTTTAACTACTTTGTATCGGACTGCAACTAATGATTATTTTCATTATGGATCAATCTGCTGATTATTTTCTCCATTAATCGATTGATTGNCTTTCATTAACCGCACTGACGCCCCAGGTTACCATAGTAACGCGAACACTTCTGCTGCCTTCAGGTATTCAGTTACTGGCTCACAGCTAAAGCTAGTCAGCTAACTAGTTAGCAGAAATATTTTGATATTCTGATTAAAAGCAGGGATATCTGCTGCGGTGGAGGAAGTATTCCGAAACTTTACTTGTGTAAAAGTACAAATACCTGTAAAAATACTCTGGTACAAGTAAAAGCCCCTGTGACTGATATACTAATGTATATTCTATCATTAGAATATTATTATTCATGCATTAATGTAAAAGCAGGATTTTACTGTTGGAGTTGGTTGAGGTGGAGCTCATTTTTAACTACTTTGTATCGGACTGCAACTAATGATTATTTTCATTATGGATCAATCTGCTGATTATTTTCTCCATTAATCGATTGATTGATTGTTTACTAAAACTGTGAAAATAGTGAGAAATGCCGTCACAATTACCCAAAGTGACACCTTCATGATGCTTGTTTTGTTGAACCAACAGTCCAAACCTCAACATTATTACAAATAAATTTTAATTATTAAAATCAGTAAAAGGAAAAGCAGCAAATCGTCACATTTGTGTAGAAGTAGAAAGTGGCATGAAAAGAAAAGTACCTCAAGTTTCTACAGTACTTGAGTAAATGTACTTAGTTACATTCCACCACTGGTTAGTTTAAGCTAAGGTCTCAGCTGTTAGGTTAGAGAAATAATTTAATACTTTTTTATACAGGTGGAATTAAAATGTTACCTCTCATTGTTTTATTTGTTTACAGAGTCTGTACGTGTAATTAAAACTTGATAGGGATTATTTATTATGAATAAACAAAATGGCTGCTCAGACCTACATTGCCATCTCTGAGCTGCATCCCAACTTCTCCCATCCGGTAAGTCCAGATGATTTTCATCAAGTTACAGCAATTTAATATCTTTTTCTTTTTACAGCAGCCCTTAAAACAAAATCAGCGTCTAATAGCCATTAATACAGTTGTACACTGGTGGAACAAGGTGTATTTCAGGCCTGTTTTTCTGAGTTTGTTTTGTAAGCTGTGTTGAACTGTTAAAATATACAAGTTTGCACACTGTCATTGCCCCTGTAATGTTTTTCAGAAAGTGGCAGGCATCGTCATTGGGAAAACTGATGTCAAAAGCTTTCCTGACAGAAAAAGTTGGTGTCTTTTTATATTTACTTTCAGTGATAAATTCCTCTAACAGCACTGCACCTCAATGCACCACCAGCACCCTCTTCTGGAGAATATATAAATTAATATCCCTTCACTGAGCTTTTCTCTCCTCTTCTTTTCCATTCAACACTAACCGAACTTATATGTCTGAATTTCAGATATTGGCGTAGATAGATTCACTTTTGGCTTCACCATTAAGGACTCACGTGACTTCTTCATTAATGTGACAGCCTGGGGAAATGATGGGTACATCATCGGGCTCTCCAACAGCTTCAGCATTGGAGACTGTGGTGAGGAAGTCACTTACAAGTTCCTTAAAAATCAAGCCTTAAAAATCTTTGAGACTTTGGCAATACATATATTTTTGTTTTTGATGGAATTCCACAGAAGTGCATAATTGTTTTTAGCAATATATAGTTTCCAGATTCATCAAAAGAGTATAAAATTAAGCTTTGGTTGTGCCCAGCTTAGACCAGTGTCTTGTTACTCCAAAACCTGCTAATTTTTAATTTTTGCTTGAATGTCATCAAATTAAGCCTAGAAAGTCGCTGCTGTCTTATGATTTATTCCTTTACTTGTAGAATGCAAATCAAGCTACACCAAAAATGTAGATGAGTCATTTTAAAAACGTTTAATAACTTTACATCTAAAACAAAAAGATAAACTTAATGTCTATGCAAATTGTTTCTTATTATTTTTTCCAGTTACCATTGAAAATCCTTTAGTTACCAGCAAAGACCCAGAGAAAGGGGACAGATTCTGTCCTACAACACCAAGGTAATCACTGTAACACTTTCAATATAGATGTTGCAGAAGAATCAGAGTCAGTGCTGTAGCTGAAGAGCAGTGAGGTTAACACAGTGTTATGTTGTGTAAAATATGACATAACAGTGTGTAATGTTTGATGACTGTGTCAAAGGACTCTCTGGTTTAAAGGCCTGTATCTGCTGTCTCAGCCTCTACAGACTGCTGGTGACGGAGGCTCATTCCCAGGTGTGTGTGTGTGCTGACATGGACACCATCAGCAGGCTGCTGCCACTGATCCACCTGCCAGTGAAGGACTGCGGAGATTTCTACTCTCTGGGAGACATTGTGGCCAACGGGCAGAGGCTGGATGGCACAGTGATAAATATACTGGCTGCAGTGAAATCGGTAGGGCACCTTAAGGCCACAGTCTTTCAGTGTTAAATAGTATTAAAGGAGATGTTCACCTCTGAATACATTCATGCTCTTATACGTCAGTTTAAGCATTTCTAGGAGTTAAATTAACTTGTTTAGTGCGCCTACATTTCCATCAACCTGCCTCATCTACTTTTACTCATGTTAGTTATTTCCTTAATTTCCCAGAATGCTTTTCTGTATACACGGAGAGAGTGGAACGATGGTGATAACAACACCAGTTTCCAGTGGAGAAAATGTAGGGCCCTATGAAATCTGTTTAGTTTTTTCCCAAATTCTGTGTTTTCCGTTTTCATTTTTCTGAATTCTGTGTTTTGCGATTTAAGTACATTTTGTCATCAAAAAGAGTGTCTAATCATACAGTACACTGTATAAGAGTGAAGTTATTGAATATTTTTGTAGTATGTCTATACATAGACACCACTGTTATTTGTCCTACTCGCAGGACGGCTCGTTTTGATGAAAATTAGGTTGTAGCTCGCTGTCTACCTTACTGCGGTTGTAAAGAGGCATCATTTGTTTTAACAATGTTTTGCTCATGCGTTGCTGATCCGCGAAGTTCGAATCTGTGAATATTTTTCCAACTTAACCGAACTCACAGAGAGCAGAGGACAGAAGCAGCGTCTTGTCTAGAGTTAGATGGAAAGATCGACACCACTCACATGTCTGTTTGTTACGTAAATATGACCTTACCGCCAGTAGCTTAGCTTAGCATGAAGACTGGAAACGGGGGGAAACAGCTAGCCTGGTTCTGTCCAAAGGTGACAAAATCCACCTACCAGCACATCTAAAGTAAAAGTGCTGATTAACACATTTTATCTGGTTTGTTTAATCTGTACAAAAACCTTCGTGTAAAAGTGGCAATTCATCATTTTAATGATACCGAATTTCCCTTCGGGGATGAATAAAGTAATCTATCTATCTATCTATCTATTTTAATTATTTTGTGGCCGGGACGAGATATAACACGTTAATTATCGAGCTTTAGAGGTGTTGGTAGGCAGACTTTGTTCCCTAAACAAATGCTTCAGACATGAGAGTGGTATCAATCTTCTAATCTAACTATTCCAAGAAAGCAAATAAGCATATTTCCCAAAATGTTTACTATACACTATTCCTTTAAGTTTCATAATTTACTGACGACAGGTCCACTTATTTACAACTTTTTACTACTTTCCATTCTGGTCTGTTAAAGCCAGTCTTGGTGGGAAAAAAAGGTATCTGCTCTTCTGCTGAGATTGGTTTGATTGGTTGCTAAAATAAAATACGAAGCTGGACTGTAGCTGTGGAGGTAGTTGCCTTATCAGAGTGTTTCAGGGTGGATGTTTCCTTTAAGAGCATGTGAGCTGAGGGTCATTGGTTTGTTTTTTTGATACTTTATTTTTTGAATCCCCCTTTTTTCAAATTTATAGTATTTTTATATGAACAACCGAGTCTAAAAACAAAGTCAGTTCGGGGAAGATCTCGGTGAGCCAATAGTCATGATTTGCACTAAAATTGGTTGTTGAATCAGTCCTGGTTCAATTTAATCATGAATTTTTAGAGGTGCTTTTCAAACAGGGAATGTGAGGAAAATTGATAAACTAATTGAGAAACCAAAACGTATCTTCCAACACACACTGATTGCATTAGATGGTGGTTTCACAGCTGTCTTTTTCTCCACAGTAAGCTTAACTATGGTGGAAAATAGGCTGTTAAAGTTTCCTGAGCTCAAAAACGACATTAATAAGAAGGGAAGGGCTGTTGAGAAGTGGTCCAATGTAACATCATGAAAGCCAGTCAGGGAAAAGTCATGGAAGCTGTCAGGAAGCCTGATAAGCCTGAAGTGGGACGTTTTTGACAATGAGTGTGGATGCTGAGAAAATATTTCTTTGTTTGAAAATCAAGCATATCGAAGTTTTAGAAATGTACTTCATTCATACCTTATAAATTGCCTAATAGACTACATTGTGTCTGTGTAGTTACATTGTGGTATGTCTTCTTGTTTGCCTGGAACATACCAACTTACCAAAATGGCCCTAAAGACATGCCTCAGGGTTCAGAGAGAGGGCAAACCCTGCGCTTAATGTCACTGCATTTCTTACAGGAAGGGAAAGATATTGTGGAAGGAACTTCAGATGATTCTGTTTACATTTTCAGATTGGAGAACCGAAGCAGTTCACCACTTCAGACGGACGCAAAGGGCAGAGACTGGAAGTGAAGCTCTTCGACGACTCTGTCTCCTCCTTCCCTATCGTCTGGTGCGTCATGCTCGTTTATTAATTTGGAAAATAAATAAAGATTTATTGCTTGTGTTGCTTCTGTGCCATATTCCATCTTATTGGCTTTTTGGATCACCACTGCATATCTTAAAGTTACCACAAATACTTTGGTGACATGAAGCTTTAGATTAACCTGCTGAACTCCATGTGTGTTTGATTTTCACTGTGCTCTCCCCTGAGTAACTCCCCTACCTCTGTTCCACTCACAGCTGGGACAGAGAGGCCATTCAGCTCATGCAAACTTTGATACCCAAGGAAACGGGTGGGTTAACAGCGGCTTCTCATTCTCAGCCACAAAATGAATCTTTATTTAACTGTTATTCCTGCCTGTCGTGTCCCATTAACATACTGTACTGAAGAAAAACATGGAGGTGGATATCTGAGACGTAACTGTGTGTTTATGTTTGAGATAACTTACTGTTGTTTTAACTTTTATTCTTCATTCAAAGTGCTCTTCATAGCTGATGCAAAGATTAGCTTTGACAGCTTTCGCAACGGCATGACAGCAACCGTTAACTCGAAAACCATTATCACTGTCAATCCTGGTAAGATATCACAGCATTTACAAAAAAACAAGGTTGAAATGCTATTTATAAGTAGAATATATAATATGTTGCTGTCCAAGTGAATCATAATATGCTCTCAGACACCAGAGAGGCCAGTCTGCTGTTCAGCTACGCTAAAGAAGTATCAGAGTCTGGGGCTCTGGATCAAGATGAGAAGCCAGAAGATGTGCCTGGTAGGTTATAGTGAAGAATTCCCCTCATTCAGTATTCAAATGAGCAGAAGTGTCGCAGTATCTTCATGTAAAATGTTCTTTTAAATTTCTTCTTGGGTCAAAATGTTCATAGACAGTTCACTGTGTACTGTAATTGCACTCCATGATACAGGTAACTTGAAAAATCTAGGGAAGTGTATACAAATGATTAAGTTCTTGGTGCTGTATGGCTTTGTGCTTTAAAAGGATAAGTCTTGAAATAATCTGTATTTTTCTTACTGTCAACAAAGACCAAAAGTAACAATGAATTGATCCTACTTACAAGTTACTGCCTGTGTAGCCTGATGTAGCTTATCCTTATTGTTGTCCAAAAAGTACAGTATTAAAAACACATCACCGAGCCACACCGTTGCACTGGCTGTCATGTTACTACACAAGTATTTAATTTTGAGTCGATCCCACACATATCATCATTGTTCTGTAAATACTCATCAGCACACCAAATCAGTGGCTGAAAATAGTCCCCAACAAACTTTTTACTCCTGTTAAAGTAACATTTTTAAAACTACTGTGCACATCTGTCTTAGGAAATTACTAACCCTTTTTTAAAAATGAAGCTATATATTTTTTTAAGATTTACGTCTTCAGTAGGACCAAATGGGGCTTGGGGCTGAGAGCCATTTGACTTGTAGAAGCTGGTTAAGTATTGATAGATGGACTAACACAATGTTCTCTTTGGTTTTTCATGGGATTTGTTGACAATAGAAAGGATAAATAGTATATCACCACCCTCTCACATAATTTTTCCTGATGTAACACTTTAAAAACACTGTAAATTATCAGATGACGAAGCACTGCCTGTGTCATTGCCTGTTTTCCACAGAGAAAGACTGCAGACGTGAATATGTGGTGCTGTTTTTGTCTCTGCAGTGGACTCCATCACTGACGTGTACACCGTGATCCAGCTGAAGCAGAAGGCCCAGGAGAATCCCGAGGCTTTCTTCGGCATCACGTACAGCTTCATCTCCAAGCTCGACCTCGACTCTTCTGTCACCAAAGTCATCAAGACACGATGGTAAGTCCACACAAGTGCACAGAGTGGATGCATAATGAAATAGTTGCTGCAAATGAATTAGTTTGTCTGCCACTAATGATGAACTAAAGCTAATAAACAATTCCCTGATCCGCCTGTTTTCTCTCCTGTCTCAGCTCCAGGTGTAAGTTTCAGGTGACTGAGGACGCGCAGAGCTGCACCAACCAGCTGTGTCCAGGGAGGGATCAGGCCTTTTCAGCCACCACAGGTTTTGACCTACTGGTGGACTTCACAGACCACACCGCCACCCTGCAGGCCTGCAGCCTCAGAAGCCCTGTGGCAGAAAAGACACTTGGCTGCACGGTCAGCACCACAACAATACACTAAACCACTGTATTATGTTTATGCTTCCAACCAAGCTGTCCTGTGTGGGTCTGGAAAGTCGGGAGGTATTTGCTGTTGGTTAAATTTATTAAATCCATGTCAGATTTTATATTTCGCGTAGCTGTAACTCATGATTAAACAACCATAATTAAATAACATGGAACCTTCTGTTATGCTGGTTTTGCACATTACAATACCATTACCTTTATGCATATAAGTAACTGAATGTTTTATTTTTATTCTAATTTTTAGATATTTGTATATATGTTCTGTGTGTAGCGTGAAGGGGTCCAACTTTAATTTCATTGTGTTGTGTGGTGACAAAATAAATTAACCTTAAACCTTGAGTTATCTGTGCTTCAGGTGAGATAAACAGCATTTTCATGTCATCTGTTGCAGACAGAGGAGTTTACCAGTTTGACTGATGACGAGCGGACGGCAATGAAGTGGAAATTCCTTTTGGAGAGATGCAAAATATATGTGAAGGTACCGTGGCTGTTGATTCTACGCTGTGTGGGTTCGCTATAAAAGCAAGTCACGTGTTTAAGAATTCTTATAATATGTTGTAGATACACCCGTCCACTAAAACGAGGACTGTGGTCAGGGGGGCGGTCCTGGCCTGCTCGCTGGCTGACCCAGGAGAGGTGAAACAGCACATGTCTGCCCTGCTGCAGCGGCAGTGATCACAACACACACTGACTGAGCAGGAGAGCACATGTGTTGCAGTTGGCTGCTTTACCTGCTGTGTGGTACTGTTCTGATTGAGATATTAACAAGGCAAATATTAATTATACATGTAGGCTTTGTGTTTTGTGAATAGATACATTTATTTATTGATTTAACTTATTTATTTAAATATGCTGTATATATATATATATATATATATTAAAGAATGTGCTGTTGGCTTGACTGCTTTTTAATACCGTTAAATAAACTAACTTATGAGTTCAAAAGTTGTATGTCAACATGTGATGTGTCANCCAGAAATTTCATTTATTCTAAATTAAAACTTCAGTTAAGCTTTTTTAACTGGATATTTTGGTACTTTATTTTAACAACAGGAGAAACTTACAATGTCATTTTACAGCAGCAAAACAAACTTAAAACTAAATCTGCAGAGTTGAATTAACACTTCTCTGACACTGTTTTAACAAACAATGTCCATTTTACAGAGGTGGAAGAAGTACTTACTTAAGTAAAAGTAGCAAAACCACAGTGTAGAAATACTTTGTTACAAGTAAAAGTCCTGCATTCAAAATTTTACTTAAGTAAAAGTTCAAAAGTACTAACATCAAAATATACTTGAAGTACCAAAAGTAAAAGTACTCATTAAACAATATGGTACATTTCAGAATAATGTGTATTATATCATTGGATTATAATTATTGATGTATTAATGTGTTTATCACTTTAATGCTGCAGCTGGTGAAGGTGGAGCTCATTTTAAATTATTTTATATACTGCTGGGTAGCTTGTGAATTTCTCCTCAGGGATCAATAAATACTAATCTTATTCTAACCAATAATAATACATCATCATTTATTTGTTGATTGTAGTTTATATTATTAACCTGAATCTGCAAAGCAACTAGTAACGAGTTATCAGATAAATGTCGTGGTGTAGAAGTAGACAGTAGCAGAAAATGGAAATACTCAAGTAAAGTACAAGTACCTCAAAATTGTACTTAAGTACAGTACTTGAGTAAATATACTTTCCACCACTGCCATTTTAAACTTTAAATTAGTCATTACACGGCTGTGGTGGTCACGGAAATAGTAATAAAGCATTTCATTAATTAAGAATAATTGTACAATAAAAAAAGGCATTAATACATTTGTTTACAAATTAATTTATTAATCTGTAAATAAATAGACTAAATGACAAAGTAATTCATTATTTGATATTTTAATGGGCAATAAAAAGGAATTATAAAAAATAATTTACAAATGAAATATGAATCCATCAATAAATAGTTCAAATTAAAAAGGGATTTATAAAAACAACACAAAACAGTCAATAAGTACATCATTTAAAGATACATTAATGAATTCATAAATAAATTTAAAAATCAATTTGAAAATGCAGTTTAAAAGGAGAAATAAATATCTGGATCCACAAATTGAGTCAAGAATACAGATTTTAATCAGGCATTTAAAAAGAGTCAGTAGGTGGCGACAAAGCGCTGATTATCAAAGCGGAACTGTTGAAACATCGTCATATGTTTCTGAGGGACTCAATACGGGGACGTACTGGTTTGTCGTCAACGCTAACAACTAAAGGTAATCAAAACTTATCAGATTAGTGGAAATTGTCATAAATAATGTCCAACAGCGACACATCGTTACACTCACAATGTGTTAGCTTTTGAAGTAGAAGTGTTAGCTAGCTAGTGCTAACTGTCTGAACTGCAGAGCCGTTAAACATAGCTAGCTTCAGGCTGCTTTGCTAACGTTAGCCTGTAAGTTGTTATTTTCACATTATGCCAATAATTTAAACTACATTTCTGTTTAAAGTTTATATTTAACAACAGTCAGAAACCTGCAGCAGCTCACTGTGTCCGGTGTGTTTCTACGCAGTGTCGTTCATGCCTCAGTCCGAGCTGTGACAGCCTGCAGTGAAGCATGAATGTGAACCAGGGGACGGTGGGCAGCGACCCGGTCATTCTGGCCACGGCTGGATACGACCACACAGTCCGCTTCTGGCAGGCCCACAGCGGGATCTGCACCAGGACAGTCCAGCACCAGGACTCTGTATCCTTATTTACTCAAGTACAGTACTCAAGTACACATTAGAGGTACTTTACTTGAGTATTCCCATTTTATGCATCTTTACACTTCTACTCCACCACATCTCAGAGACATATTGTACTTTTTACTCCACTACATTTATCTGACAGCTGTAGTTACTTTACTAGTTTCCATGCCTGTCTTGTCCAGTCAAATCTCCAAATTTGGTGATTTTGAATTAAAATGTTGTGATAAACTGAAGGATGAAGAGTTCGTTTATGTGTTGAGAAAATTCTCCTTTTTAAGCTAAATAAACTATTTAAACCCTCCTTGGATCAGCTGGAAAATGCATCGTCACAAAGCTGAAAACAGGCTGTTTTTCTGAGCTCATGAAAACTTTCTAGAGATACGTGGTTCTGACAGGACAGCGACGCTACAAACATATGATGATCTTATANATAAACTGAAGGATGAAGAGTTCGTTTATGTGTTGAGAAAATTCTCCTTTTTAAGCTAAATAAACTATTTAAACCCTCCTTGGATCAGCTGGAAAATGCATCGTCACAAAGCTGAAAACAGGCTGTTTTTCTGACTTTTTAGAGATACGTGGTTCTTACAGGACAGCCACGCTACAAACATGTGATGATCTTATAGACCATGATGCATTGCTGTAGATTAAACTGGCCAACACTATATAAAGTAGTTAAAATGAGCTCAACCTGAAACATCTACAGCAGTAAAATGCAACATACACGTTAATGCAGCAGTAATATTAATCCAGAAATATCAGATATAAAGTAAAACACTGACAGGGAACATTTTACTGCACTATGAGTACTTTTACTTTTGATACTTTAAGTACATTTTGCTGATAATACTCACATACTTTTACTTAAGTAAGGTTTTGAATGCAGGACTTTTCACAGTGTGGCATTAGTACTTTTATTTAAAGTCATAATCTGGAAGATTTTCATTTAAATAAACGTCTGTTAAGTCACTATCTATCGCTGAATGAGGTAACACAATGGTGATTGAGCCTGTGGCCCACTGATGAAAGCCTTTGCAGTATTACGACTCNATTATCACCGTAGGAGCCGCGAAAGACAACAAAATGAAAATCTTCGAGATTATAACTTTAAGTAAAGGATCTGAAAACTTCTTCCACCACTGACTCTGACTAACAAACAGTGTGCAAACAGAGTTTACACAGTGATATTTAAGTGATTTTGGACAGTAGGCAGATCCTACAAACAGACAGGCAGTATGTAAGTCCTAGCTGGAAACAATATTTTGTATATTGTAATGTCTTTTTCCGTGTGGTTGTATTTGTCTGACAGTTGCCACAGACACAAAGAGAATTTCCAAAAGGATGATAAATGAAACTCACTAACTGACATCTTTTGGAGTGGATCAAGTGACAGCGGTGAGTATAGGGCACCCTGTATCAGAAAATCCCCCACGTCTCAGTAAAATCAACATGGATGCAGTCAGAGGAGCTGTTGTATACTGTCTTAGTAGCAGCCTCAGGATTTGTCTGTAGTATACGGAGAGACTTGTTCAAGATGGCAAATTACAACTGAGCTGTAAAATATCATAGAAATAACCTAAAAATCCACTTCCTTAACATTTGCTTCAAGCAAGTAAATTCACTGGAGGTCACACCTGACAGGAGTATGATTGCAGCTGCAGGTTGGTTAAGAAGCCTTCTCCTTATTTCTTCTATTAGTGCTTCTTCATAAATACATTCAGAGCTTCACAGTAATTTACACTCTGCTTTTTAGGTTATCAGCACATCCGCATGTACGACCTGAACTCCAACAACCCCAACCCGGTGATCAACTACGACGGTGTTAGCAAGAACATCACGTCCGTGGGCTTCCATGAAGATGGACGCTGGATGTACACGGGAGGAGAGGACTGCATGGCTCGCATATGGGACCTGAGGTACTGCGAAGGAAGCTCACTATGCTGAAACACATTCACTGTGTTCAACAAACCTAACTTTTATCTCTACGGCTCCTCCCAGGTCAAGAAATCTACAGTGTCAGAGGATATTTCAGGTCAATGCTCCAATCAACTGTGTATGCCTGCATCCCAACCAGGTGAGACATTCAATATACACGTAAATACATCATAAATACTTGTAATGTGGTAAAACTATAGTTGTTATTTTAGTAGTTTAGGATATATGTTTGTTTTTAATGTTACTGTAAGTCAATTAGAGTGTGCGCTTGCTGCTCAGACATGGCAGTAAACAGTCAGTGTTGTATGTTTCTCAGGCAGAGCTGATCGTTGGAGACCAGAGCGGAGTCATTCACATCTGGGATCTGAAGACGGACCACAATGAACAGCTGATTCCCGAGCCGGAGGTCTCAGTCAACTCAGTTCACATTGACCCAGATGCCAGTTACATGGCAGCGGTCAACAGCTCGGTCAGTACCCAAACAGTCTGAAAAGGGTGCTGTTTATTGATGCTGTGGAGCGTTTATATTATATGTTTATATGAAATGAATAAAAACAGCCTCTTTTTGTCCTTTTTGCCCTCCTTAACAGGGAAACTGTTATGTGTGGAACCTCGCCGGAGGCATGGGAGATGAGGTGACTCAGCTCATTCCCAAGACTAAGATCCCTGCACACAAACGCTACTCCCTCCGCTGCAAGTTTAGCCCTGATTCCACGTGAGAGCCCTCCACTACACACTATAAGTCTTTCTCTGCTTGTTAACTCTCAGATAACAAATAATGTTATTGTAGCTGGAAAAGGCTCGAGTTTAGTAGATTTTTTTACCATGTTTGGCCCATTGGATGCTTTAGAGAAATGAGTAGTAACATTGCAAAACTAACTTTGCATTCTGGGATATTTTTGTGACTGCCTAACCAGAAAGTTAGTTTCCTGCTTCGATGTTGTGGCTGATGATTTTTGTGTTTGTCGTCACCTCCAGTCTGTTGGCCACCTGCTCAGCAGACCAGACCTGTAAGATCTGGAGGACCTCCAATTTCTCACTGATGACAGAGCTGAGCATCAAGAGCAACAATCCTGGGGAGACGTCTAGAGGCTGGATGTGGGACTGTGCTTTCTCTGGAGACTCCCAGTATATTGTCACTGGTCAGTGCATCATCCCTGGCAAATGGGTTATCACTAAAATGCAATGTCAATATACAAAATGACATATGACATAAACACAAGGATCCCACGCTCGTAAAAGTCATGCTGTTTTGGAGTTAAGATATTGAATTTTAAAAAAAATTTTTTTACCTGGAAATATGTGGGAAAGAGTCTATTATAAAAAATGAAAATGAAAATGAAAAATTTCCAACCGGCCACCGTCAGTCTAACAACCGGCGATCACTGATATATTCACTTAGGCGTCTGTGTGGCGTGCGCAGGGGGCGGGGGAGTCCCCCACTCCCCACACGCCATTTTCAGCTAACAATCACGGAAGAGCTAGTTACAAAAAAAGAATACAAAATCCCCTATTTGGGATTCTTTTGGTTTTAATCGTGCTGCGTCAACGAGCCAAGGCTGAAGTCTCAACTCCCAGCCGTTCCGGAGATACTGAGCAAATAGTAAGATGACCCCTGACTTGTTCCTTTGTCCCTTTCATTGTTTAATAACTGATTTGAAAATATTTCCGAGCACAGAATCGACTCGAAATCATGCCCACAGTAGGTACTTTTCGATACTGAACACGACGGTGGCTGCCAAACCTCTGCGGTACCTGGCTCCAGCGGGCTGATCCTGGCCAGCTGCTGGGGAGGGACGTGCCAAACTAGCCAGGTACACAGCATGTGTCTCAAATCGGCGTTTCACTCTTTCTCCCTGCACGCTGTAGAATACAAGTTTCCGTCTGTTCTCCTGACTCCAGGAGAAATAAGCTCTTTATCACCCAAAAAGTCAACCGATATATTTGCCCTATCGCCCGACCCTATTATGTATAATCTTAAAAATCTAATTTGAACCAAATAAAAGGACAAATGAGCAGGCTGTTGCTGCTTGTAATTGCTGTGAGTCAAAAACAACAGATTTTCAAAGGCATAACACATGGAACAGTTGGTGAAAGTTTTCTGCACTGATGACCACACGTTGCTTTCATTCATTTCATATATAAATATTTACAGTACAGTACAGTATATTTGCAGTGAAGAACAATCTAAACTACGTAGTGTTGTGGCGTTGCAGACAGTCATTATAAAGCTACTTAAAGGATGCATCAACAAAACATCTTCTGGCTGAGTAAAGACCATGAGGTACGAATACTGTGGGAGTTTAATATTAATACAGCCAAGCTTGAAATGAGCCTCATGGAAATGTCTTCCCTATATTTCAGCCTCCTCAGACAATCTGGCTCGCCTGTGGTGCGTGGAGACCGGGGAGATCAAGAGGGAATACAGCGGCCACCAGAAGGCCGTGGTGTGTCTGGCCTTTAACGACAGTGTGCTGGGCTGAGGAGGAGGAGGAAAGAGATGAAGAGACTGGAGATGGCAGACAGTCTGTGCAGAGGTGCAACAAGGACAAAAAAGCAATGGACTCTTTGGAAGAGGTGCGGTTGGCTTCAGTGGGAATTATTCAAACTGTCCCCAGAAATGATCATCTTGAGAAAGTGGAGGCTCATGTTTGAACATTACGATGAATCTCAGCTGTGTGTTCCAGGATGTCTACAGTGCTCTTCCTTTGCCAGGTGCCTGTAAGTATTCAGCATAGCAGCAATGAAAAAACTTTCAATTCATGAAGTAAGAACCAAGCTTAAAGGGCCAAACACACCATTTTGCACCAAATGTAAGCAGTAAGACAGGAACACTTCTGCACTAACAGTGTAGAAATTGGTATAAGTCTGATTAAAATACACAATAGATCCTTTTCAACTCCGTTTTATAGTGCACCATATTTATTGTATCAAAAGGACCACGTTATTCACATTAATTTGGATGTGCTGTGGATTTATTTCTCATGTGTAACATGTACAGTTCATTTGATACTCTTAATTCAAAGGTAAGTTGTACTGTACTTAATGATCACGTGTTCTGTAGGGAAACTTTGAGAGAAAATGATGTACAGAATATGATTCCACAGTAAAGTCGTCATTCACGGACATCCTTAGTCTCCTTCTTTTTTCACTCTAATGAAGAAGAATTGTACCCAAAAAATACACAACAGTCTTTTATTTGACAGATCAAAACAGTCTCATTGCAACAGGAACGGTTACACATAATTACACCGCAGCAGTGGGTTACAGGAAATACACTCAGAGGCACGTACAAAAAAGGGGATCTTTCTTCTGTAATCTCTGAAGGGTGCCACCAGAGAGGGTATTACACATGACGAGAGTGACGATGGGGCTTTGGCGATAACCACGACAGCCTGTCTCCATCTCTTCTCTCTCGGAAGGATGGAAATGGACTGGGAGGGTTGGATGCTTCACTGGTTTACTGGCGCTGTATGGCACAAAGGGAAACAGTCAAAGCTTGCTTTTGTTCTGTTTTTTTTNNTTTTTCCTTGTAGAAGGGAGCTAAAAAGACAACTTTTGTTTTCCTGATCTTTTGCTGGGAGGAGAGGAAGAGAGTACACAGTCACTCTGGCAAGTAGTAGAAGCACACAGACACGCAGATGTTGCTGGGGAAGCAGATGTCGATGCAGAAGTAGACCAGCCTTTGTTTGCCTGGGCCTGAAAACAACACGGAGACCACGGTGACGCATAGAAAACATGACAAAATAATTAACAAGATACAGATTCACTGTGGAGACAGGCCATCATAGTGGAGACAGAGCAGCATTTGCTGTTGAATGGTAGAAACTATGAAAGATGGCATAACCTCACTCCCTAAATTCAGACTAATATCCCCTAATTCTGCAAACATTACCCACATTTAACACGGTATAATTGCAGAAAAAAGTAGCGTGCCCCACTTACCTTGACAAATAATCTGTCGCAACTTTAAAGCATGAATAATAAATTTAAATTAACAATTTAGACACAATTTATGGTCTAAAAGGGGCCTGATTAGTGTATATTAACGCTACTTCTGTATGGGGAAAAATTGTCACCAGGACCACATGCAGACTCATTTATTGCAACAGTGGAAAGGTCACTGGACGTCATGGATTAGGCTTAAGTTTCAGCCTGACACATTGGTTCGTTATGGAGTTGCCAGCTGGATAAACTTCCCTCATACCTGGGGCAAATGAATCCATCCATACTTCACTAATGTTTAAGACACTTTTATCCAAAATGTAAGTATAACACCATAATACCATAAACCATGAAGTGTCATACTGCTTTTTATAGCTGAAACACTAAGTTGATTACTCCATTTGTTGACTGTTTTGAAAATCGATTAATCCTTTCATTCATTTTTCAAGCAGAAAAGCAAATAGTGTCTGGTTTCGGCTTCTCGAATGTGAGGATTTGCTGCTTTTCTTTGGGTTTTGGACCGTTGGTCAGACAAAAATACTTTGGAGATGTCATCCTGGGTTCTGGGAGATTATAATGGGCATTTTTCACACTTTTCTGACATTTTCTTGACAAAATGAGGAATTTACAGATGAACTGATAATTACAATAATCTGTGTCTAAATACTTTCTGACTTCTCTACCCTCTCTGTAGCAGCTGGGCACTGTAGCTTTTAGCAAAAATCAGTCAAACAGGAGTAAATAGTGCATTTGTTGGGGACTATTTTCAGTGGTGGATTAATACATTTGGTTCTCTTGTAAGTATTTACAGTATGGCTACAGGATCTCTATGGCACAGAGTACTTTATGTGGTGGTGATCAAAGTTTGTCCTGACATTTGTAAAAGCTTTTTTTTCCCCCCCGATGACATTTGATGTTTATGTCAAAGCTATCATTTTAAAATACAAGTCTGCCGGTTCTCACCCTCGGCCTTCCTGGTCCAGTGGACGGACCTGTCCTGACACAGAGCCTGGAGAGGCTCCTCCAGCGTGGACACATCCACCTGACCGGCTGCCAGCACTCCCAGGAACTCCGTCTGCCTCTGGGTCTCGTTCACAGACAGCTGGAACTGACTCTGCTGAGGACAGTATCACAGCATCTCAGTGAACAGAGACCCCTGAGCTGCAGTGTCATTTAATAAGTGTGAGAAATCATATTCGACTCAAAATTGGAGTCAAAGCAAAGGAGATATGAAGAAGGCTGAAACTCGAGCTGCTATTAGCCCGATATCTTGTCTGATGAGGTCAACATGGTTGCACATTTGCACTGTTATTCGTCACAAAGGCTGTGTGTAATTGCACCACTTACACTTCTGATTGGCTCTGATAGGGAACCACTTAAAGTACTGTTATGCCTGAGTGGGGTCACGTAACAACTAGTTTTCCTCTGCTGTAAAAGACCAAGAAGACCATTGTCCTGCAGAATAGAGGAACAGACCACATCTACTCTCTATGCATAAGAGGCCTATCCCTGCTATCATAGATTAAATGACCACAATCAACAGCTAGTTTATACTGAGGAGCTGTATGAGATATGTGACACCGCGAGGCGGGATCACAAAATCGTTCGGAGACTCGGCTTTTGATGTGTGGAAATGGGCTATTGTGCAAAAAGATGATAAGGCAGAGGAACAGAACTCCATCTCGGTTTACCTGCGAGGTCCCACGTCACGTCTCTGGGCTCTATTTAAACCACATTCACCTGCTCATATTGTCAAATCACAATTAAGCATCAAGATAGTCCCACACAGATCATATCTGGGCCCAATTCAGAACCAGCTATGAAATCAAGTCAGTATTAGAGATCCAGGTATTTGCCACAAAGCAGACACATACACACACACACACACTCAGGCCCTCCCCTGACTGATCAATGCATCAGGCTGTATTTTAATCCAACAGAGGAGTCTTAAAAGCTAAAGAGCCCTCACACAGAGTGGCTATTGTGCCCACTCCAGGGCTCTGGCTCCGGCTCCTGTAAGAAGATCCTGGGCACGCTGAGGGGGGCCTGGAGGGATCAGATGTGCTGAGGAATTCAGCCGTGGAGGCGAGAGGCAGGGAGAGAGGGAGACTATACTTGCTCTTCGAGTCTCTGTATGCTTCACCCCTCTCTTTGTACCGAGTGGCGAGGAAGTCATGCAAAACCTATGAAACCCAGCAGGTCCTGGCTCAGTGGCGCATTGCTTCTGGGATAAAGCTATGAGTCACAGAAATGCCAGTTCACACATTAGTGAGCAGTGGCTTTACAAACACCTGGCAGAGCTAAAAGGGCAACCCCAACTTTCTTTTTCCTAATTTGCCCTTTGGTACGCATCACGTATCCTCTCACGTATCCCGAAGGCAGCGAGGGAGACCCTATTATATGACACCACTGCTCAGTTCTCACGTGTTGAAATGTCGCCGCCCGTTACCTTGTGTGTTGACTCGTGGAGGAGGGAGTGCACGTTGTCATAGTCAGACTTCTCCATCTTTCGCAGGAAGCAGCTCTCCTGGTTGGCAGGTTTGTAACATATCAAACTCTGCAACACAACAATCAGAAGAGTCAGGCACACAATGTGGCTTTTATCAATACAGATAAAACAAAAAATCTAGACGTACATGTTTGATATCAAAGAGCACAGTGGACGTCTGATTTGCTGGTGAGGTCACAGAAAAGGTCACCAGGTCCTTCTGCTGGTCCACAACGGCCGACTGGTTGATCAGAACTCCAGTCTGGTCTGGAACTGTGATTCGGACAATCTGTGAAGACTACAAAACCACATTAATGTAACGCAATGAAGATTTCAGGTCAGAACAGACATCGGTGTAGGGGTTCTGGCAGGTGTGGCGACCCCTCACATACCTGAGGGTGAGGCCGCGACAGCCCGAGGTGCCCCGTCAAACCGAGGGCAATGATGACCAGGAGCAGAGAGGCTGAGAGGCTGACCCAGAATGCCTTGTGCGGGAAGTGGGACTGGGAGGACGCAGCTGCAGCAGAGCCCCCATCCTGAAGAGACGTTTCCACACACAAGAACCAGTGACAAGCTATTGATAAGCTACACAAGCCGGCTGCTGGAAGTCCCATCCTATCAAACAACTGTTGCTGGCTTGTAATGTAGCAATGTGTCTAGATTTGCATCTAAGCAAATCTTTCCTCTGCCAGCCAATATGCACATCTTCCCACAGTCAGTAGCTGCTGTCTGCTTACCGTGCACTGTGCTTCCTCCAGATGGTTTTCTGAATGTTTCCAACACCTCACCATCCTGTGTCCCTTGACGGCTCCTCACTCGGTCTGCTCCCTTCTCGTAGCTATCGGCATGGAGCTGTGGTCATGACCAGCGCTGACTGAGACTCAATACACCTGGCCAGCTTCTCTTTGTCCCCGCAGACCTCCCCCCCTTCCTCCTCCTTCTCCTCCTCCTCCTCCTCTTTTGGGCTCACTGTGTCCCTCCTAAAACAGTCACCCACTTCACACAAAACTCTGAATCCTGCCAAACTCAATTTTCAGGTTCTGTCTTCCTGCAATTTCCTTCTTTTTTAATGTCTTCCCCGCCTAATATGACTTAATATGCCTCTTTAAACATTACCCATCTTTCCATTGCCCCCTGTTTACACGAGAGGAATTGGCCGCCCTCCCCAGCCCAGACAATGGACAAAGGGGTGAGGCAGGCGTAGCTTGGAGCCTCTCTCATCAGGTGAGAGGTGATACGCGCTCCTGACTGTTGCAGCATCCAGCCGCTGACAGCCCAAGGTGACTTTAAGCACAGGACTTAGAGGGAAGTTTGCTGTCTTTGCTTTGAACGTAAAGCCACAGAGCACAGACGTCGATTTAGTGAGGACAGTTTATGTTTTATTACGGATTTGAGCATTGCTTTCAGTGATTCGGGGGGAGTCAAGGACAAGTCAGGAAAAAAAACAGATGGTAAGAGGAGGACTGGATTACCTTTAAAACATGCATGACGAAACTTGGGAATCATTGCACCATCCCGTGAGCGGAACTGCGAATGTTAACATTTTCTGCTGAGGTGTGTGAATACATAAAAAACCACAAAGTCAGAGCAGTTCATTCTGTGACTTTGAAACAGAGCTGTAAACCTTGACACACATATATTACCAAACTGTTGACACATTTTGTGTGCTCATTTCCCTCCTTGTGTTTGACTTGTAGTTGCTTAAAGGGGAGATTGCATCACAGAGAGGGGTCAGGGCTTTTAAAGTACACTCACCTTATTCCTTTCACAAGAAAAGGAACATACTCTCTACTCCTATAGCAACTTTAACACTTAAATTACATTAAAACAATACTGGTGATCATTGTTCTTGTGGTATTAATAATAAATCATTAATATCATATTAAATTAGCAGGTTTAAATAATGGTTTAGTTTAATAATGGAGTCTTTGTCTCCTCTGTCACTCAGCTGTTAGCTGCTTGGTTGTGACTTTGTTATAGAGATGATTTTAAACAGATTAATCTTAAAGAAAAATATTCCCTTTTTAGAAGACAGTGCAGCCTGGCATGTGACAGGCCAACCGAAATCCCTCAGGATCACAGCAGCTAGGCCATCACGTGGCTACACTTCAGTCCGGACAGACTTGCAGCAGTTTCATCCCTGCAGAGCTGGAAGTAGGTCTGCGATGCTCTCCACGTAGTAATCCGGCACCATCCCCTGCCTCTCCGCGCAGCCGCTCTTCTGATGGGCCTCGGCGTCCGCCACAGTGCTGACCCCCGTGAGGGTGAGGAGGGTCTTCAGGCCGCAGTTGGAGCCCAGCATGATGTCTGTGTCCAGGCGGTCGCCCACCATCAGGCAGCGCTCGGGGTCCACGCCGAACTGGGAGGCCACGCAGTCGAACATGAAGTGGTTTGGCTTGCCCACCGTCTGGGCCTGGCGCTGGGCTGTCGTCTCGACGGCCTTCAGCAGGCAGCCTGTACCTGGGAGGAGGAGTGAGGGTCAGTTCCCCTTCAGAAATCTTATTTCATTTACCTTTGTAGAGGAAACCACTTAGATACAAATCTCAGCTCTTGTGGAGCTTAAAAAACTTTGTGATTAATTAGGTTGGGTGATCTGATACTTGCTCTGTCTTGAGTACGGCTGCAACTAACTTTTATTTTCATGTTGGATTAATCTGTTGATCATTTTCTCGATTAATCGATCAGTTGTTTGGTCCATAAAATGTCAGAAAAAGGTGAAAAATGTTGATCACGGTTTCCCAAAGCCCAAGGTGACGTCCTCAATTGTCTTGTTTTGTCCACAACCCAAAGATATTCAGTTTACTGTCATAGAAACCAGAAATAATTCACATTTGAGAAGCCGAAATCAGAGAATTTGGACACTTTTTCTTAAAGAAATGAATTAAAACGATTAATTGATTATCAAAATAGTTGACGATTAATTTAATAGTTGACAACTAATTGATTAATCGACTAATAGTTGCAGCTCTAGTCTTGAGATCATCTGCATCAGTCAAATCAACTTTTTGATACAACCTTTGAAGCCAAGTCAAAGACATTATTTGTTTCATTCACTATGAAAGGTCCAAAATTCCCTTAAAACCCCTGAATATTTTGGGATAATGTTTGTTTTGTTTTACAATTAAAGTTGCACTGAAATGTCAATCAGTTGATTGATGTTGGAGCTTGTAGGTTCAATATTTTGCATACCTTTTTATAACATATTTTAAAACATGTCCTGGACAAAGACTTTCCAGGAAGTAGACGTGTAGACTGCAGGTGTTTTAAGCATGATTCAATATGATTTTCTTGAGAGTCTATGCAGCTTCGAGTGTATGAGAGTGTGTGATTATCTTAGAAATAAGCCTCAGCTCCCTGGCCCTGCCTCCATCAGAGCCTCAACACATCAGAGCAATAACTTGTGCATGTTTGTGACACAACAACATTATTTCATGACCTGATAAATTGAGTAGAGCTGCAACGATTAGTTAATTAACAGATTAGTCCATCAGCAGACAACTAATTGGCAAGTAGTTTGATAATTGACTAATTGTTTAACTTATTTTTCCAGCAAAAATTTTTAAAATGTGATTGTTCCAGGTTCTCAAATGTAAATACTTTTCTTGGTCTTGCATTATAATATTTTGAATATTTTTGGGATTTGGCTATTGGTCAGACAAGACATCAGATGAGATCATCACATATTGTGATGGGCATTTTTCACTGTTTTATAGACCAAATGATTAATCGATTGATTGAGAAAATAATCAGCAGATTAATTGATAACAAAAGTCATCGTTAGATGCAGGCCTAGTCAGGTAAGGTTTGGTAAAGTTGCACTGAAATGTCAATCAGTTGATAGATGTTGGAGCTTGCAGGTTCAGACAGGCAGTATTTAGCACCTTTTAAAACATGTCCTGGTCAAAGGCTTTCCAGGAAGTAGACGTGTAGACTGCAAGTGTCATAAACATGATTCAGTATGATTTTCTTGAGAGCCTATGCAGGTTTGAGTGTATGAGACTATTATAGAAATA
The DNA here is from genome assembly GCA_003416845.1 of Oplegnathus fasciatus. Taxonomy (NCBI): domain Eukaryota; kingdom Metazoa; phylum Chordata; class Actinopteri; order Centrarchiformes; family Oplegnathidae; genus Oplegnathus; species Oplegnathus fasciatus. Next base: position 1,728,529 of record NTHP01000066.1, on the reverse strand, counting down.
AGCCTCAGCTCCCTGGCTCTGCCTCCATCAGAGCCTCAACACATCAGAGCAAAAACTTGTGCATGTTTGTGACACAACAACATTATTTCGTGACCTGATGAATTAAAAAATGAGGCCTTATATTTAAACTTAAAAGTTAAGAGACTGTGGGAGGCTAAATTATGTAAAAGCTCCACAGAGTCTGGTCAGCATGTGCTGCAGTGTGTTAATCTGCTTTAAGCCACTGTAGTATGAGTATCCAGTGAGGATCCACCCTACCTGGGACCGCCTTGCCTCCCTCCAGGGGCAGCCTGGTGTCCCTGTTGGTCCCCACAAACAGACAGCCCGGCTCGGTCAGGTACTGCAAGGCTCGGTTCAGCTTCATGTAACTGAAATGTTCATCGAAACCCACCACCACCGCCTTCACCTCGGGATCCAGAGGCACGTTGGCCCAGTCGGTCTGCTTCCCGACGATGTGGTCAGGTCCCACCCCGGTCTGCTGGACCCCCACCGCCTCCAGCTCCTGCCTCATCGCGTTGCTCCCTATCAGGTACACTTTCCCCTCCAGCTTGCAGACCGTCTTCAGGTACATGGCGGAGCAGTACGCGGTCCCGAACACCTCTTCTTCCTTCACGTTGAAGCCCAGCGTGGACATTTTGTCGGCGTACATCTTCCTCGTCTTGGTGCTGTTGTTGGTGACGAAGAAGACCTTCTTCCCGCTTTCCTTGAGCAGGTTTATGACTTGAGCGGCGCCGGGGATGGCCTGGTCCCCCCGCCAGATGACCCCATCGCAGTCAAACAGGACGCTGTCCACCGACTCCAGCAGTTGTTTCACCAGCGCTCCGCTCAGCCGCGTGCACTTAGACCCCGACATGAAGGAAGACTTGAACCGGCCGTTAGATTTACGTTACNGCGTTGAGATTCACCAGACACACAACCTGACCTTCCCCTCTCTGTTCAGCGGTTACTTCCGCACCGGCTTAAAGTGACAGGAACAACCCACGAAGAAGTCCGAGAAGTCCACTTCCGGTCAAGCTTCAGCCACTAACAGCCGCGGATGTATTATAATATGTTCATGCTAACAACCTTATCTTCCCCAAAAAATTACACACTACTACCTATGCTATCTCCTTAGCATCAAACTACAATTCCCATGAGCCTTTGGGCCAGTCTTCAAACCCCTATGTATGTAAGCCCTTTATGACTTTTAATCTCATAATTTTGACTTTTTATCTCATAATTATNCTTCCCGCTTTCCTTGAGCAGGTTTATGACTTGAGCGGCGCCGGGGATGGCCTGGTCCCCCCGCCAGATGACCCCATCGCAGTCAAACAGGACGCTGTCCACCGACTCCAGCAGTTGTTTCACCAGCGCTCCGCTCAGCCGCGTGCACTTAGACCCCGACATGAAGGAAGACTTGAACCGGCCGTTAGATTTACGTTACTGCACGCTCCCCTACCGAGCGAAGTCACGAACGTTACGGCTGTAAAGCTCAGTAGAACCGCCAAGCTGTCCCTTTGTGGCAGGAAGCAACCGGTTCAGAAGACCGGTTTGGTTAAGGCGTTGAGATTCACCAGACACACAACCTGACCTTCCCCTCTCTGTTCAGCGGTTACTTCCGCACCGGCTTAAAGTGACAGGAACAACCCACGAAGAAGTCCGAGAAGTCCACTTCCGGTCAAGCTTCAGCCACTAACAGCCGCGGATGTATTATAATATGTTCATGCTAACAACCTTATCTTCCCCAAAAAATTACACACTACTACCTATGCTATCTCCTTAGCATCAAACTACAATTCCCATGAGCCTTTGGGCCAGTCTTCAAACCCCTATGTATGTAAGCCCTTTATGACTTTTAATCTCATAATTTTGACTTTTTATCTCATAATTATTACTTTTTATCTCATAATTTCGACGTTCTACCTCACAATTATGACTTATCTCATAATTTTGACTTTCTATCTCATTATTTTTATGTTTTATCTCATAATTATGACTTTTTCTCTCATAGTTATAACTTTTATCTCATAATTATGACTTTTTATCTCGTAATTTTGACTTTTTATCTCATAATTTTGACTTAACATGAGCATTTTTTTTATCATCGAGGCTAAGTTTTCATCTTTTTTTTTCTTTTGCTGGCGGAAATGAGCTTCCATACCTATGGGAGCTATGTTTAATGCTACAGAAAAGTAGGAAATAAAGCTATCTCTGTGGTGGCCCTGAGGTGGAAAACTCAACAACAGCAGATTAAACACATTTAGATTAGATTTAAAAGCACTCTGGCTGAATTTGAGTTGCTTTAGCCGCTAACTGAAGGTCTGTCTCTGGAGCTGCTGCCCGCTCTCCCCCTGGCGAAGTAGTCTCCTTGCGGCGTCGAGTGAAGCGGAGGGAACACGTAACCTAACGTTAGGTAAAACACTACCACCTTTGTCCACAGGGACCGCCAAAATCAACATGAAATGAACAGCTTTAACAAAATCTTACTTATAATACATAACCAAATCAGAAAACTGCAGAGCCCCTTACCTTTAGTTGTTGAGCTTTGTTGCCCTTGTTCTTTGCTGTTATGTCTATTCCTGTGTAGGTATATTAAAAAACAGAGTCAAATTCCTTGTATTTGTACACATACCGTACTTGGCCAGTAAAGCCGATTCTGATTAACAAATTAGAAAACACAGCAACATGTTGATGTGTTTTGTAAAATACTGTGTTTTATTTTGTTAATTTGTTTCATGTAATGTTGTATTTTGCACCTCAGGGCCACCGTATAAATATATCCCATAGCATGTTTCATTTTTGTTTCTGGTCCAACCAGCACAGGTGTGTATAATAACACAAATTAATTCTAATTAATATCAGCGTACTGCTCCCTCCCACTGCTGGCTCCATTGACCCCTTGAAGCACAATTGTAACTTTAGGAATAGTTTAATCAAATTATTTATTTATTTAAATTCCTACCTACCCTTAAAATATACCAATGCCTCATAAAAAAATACATTAAGTACAGCATAATTAAATGTGTTGAATGTATTGTGAAAAATGGGAGGACATAATTGCTCCAGCTTTGGAAGCATTCATGCTTTAGTTGACGGCAGGCAAAGGATGAAAAGGGATTTAATAAGCTAGCTTGCAGCTAGTAATTTAATTAACATTTAATTAACAGACAATGCTTTGATCCAACAAGGATTACTTTTGTGTTTGTTGTCAGAGCTTTCCAATTTGTGACACCTTGCGGGAGATAGACACCAGAGCCCATAAAGAAATTTTAGTATAAACTTTATTTCTTCAGTCAGCAGTAGCTCTTAAGGTCAGTAAACACCAGCAGATGAACAATAAATGCAGCATAACAAGACAAACTGGCAGTATCTCTTTTCAGTTGTCTTTTTTCTGAACAGGTTGTGGAGGGAAGAAAATCTCTCCCAGGTTTCGGAGTAGCCCTCTGCTGTAGTAGTATCTTTTAGAGTGGTCTGGTGCTGGGCTACAGAGATGGTCTGCCGTTGCAGTTGGGTGGCAGTGCTGGCAAACGTAACCTCGACTTTTGTACCACTCATTGGCGGTCTGGTTGACAAGAGCCAGGTATGAATGGAAAAGGGCATAACCCGCCAGGAGGAAGAAGACAAAGACCAGAAACCCCAGCATGAAGATGATTCGGGGGAAGGTCAGGAACAGATGCTGGAGGGTGAAAAAGAAAATGACTTCAGTCAACATGAGTTATTAAAGTAGAAATAAACATGGCTGCAGTATGTCAGCAGTAATGAGCCTCACCTGTACAACAAACAAAGGCCCTGCCTGCTGCTGATGGCCATACTCATCTATATAACTGGCTGTCAGAAGCCCGGACCGCAGCACGGCATGCAGCAGCATGTCTCCTGTTAGCAGGGCGATGTCGCCCGCCATGGCGCACACGCTGAAGAGGTAAAGCAAGAAGTAACGTGTGTTCTGAGCACCGATGCAGTTGTTCACCCAGACACAATGGTGGTCAAAACGTTGGACACACCTGTTGCAGACCCCTGAAAGACAAACAGTGAGAGTACAGTTCTGCTCTGCTTGTTCCAATGTGTCGTGCTAGAATAAGACACTCCAGTGTGGATAATACCAGAAATGCCAGAGAAGGAGATAAATCAGCATTGATACAATTCGAGTAAAATGTTTTGTAAAGGTATGTATAACAAATACTCACTGCAGTGTTTGGAGCGAGCCGGTTTGACGAGCTGGCAGGTTGGACAGGAGACTCCTGGGTGAAACAGCCTCCTGTCATACGGATAGATGTGCAGCTGGCCAGCAACTTTCTTCTTTGTCACTGTACCTGCCGGAGTCCGGAGATGAGAAAAAATGACTTCAGACCTTAATATGACCAGGAGAGGTCTGGTGATTTGTATCTGTTTTAACCTCAGGCCCACTTGAACTAACTTGTCAGTGACTTCCTCTGGCTATTCTTTAAAACACCAGCTGAAATCACCTACTTTACTCTGAGTTAATTGGAGTTATTCAAAATCTATTAGGAATTGGTGCTTAATGCAACTGCTTTCTGCACGCCCTCAATCTCCAACCAGTAGCAAAGTAGACCAGCATCTCTCTTTAAAACTAAATTGAATGAATCTTGAATGATCCTCGCAGGGAAATTAAACTGAACAGGAGTAAGCATGTAAACAACAGAACAATTCAAGCACACAGCTCAAATATAAACTAAAACCGTAATATGAGAAGACAGCTGATTTAAGTTGAGTTTGGTGCCAAGAACAAAACAGACAAGAGAGTGGAAATGAGCACAGTAGCCACATCTGGCGTTCCCAAGACGTGGACTCACATGGGGATAAGTTTGCCTGTTTTATTTTACCGTTGGTGATGCTGTGTAGCCTGTCCCTTGATAACCAGACTCCCCCAGAAAATAGTTTCACCCTCCAGGTGGAAAAATGAAATTACTGATGTGCATGAGTGATATGTAATTACCAACGTCCCTTGTTATTAGTCATAAGACTCCAAAATATGGCAGCACACTGGCTAAAAATAGACCTCTACATTAGTGTAATCAAGGTGTACAGGTTTTACATATCTCATACCTGGGTTAAACTCCCCCTCCCTGTCTCATATAATATGTTCTAATATTGCAGCTAATGACAAATATGTCTGAATACACTTCAGCTAATATTAAACTAACCCGGATCTCTCTTGATGCAGAGGTAGAAGAAGAAGGTCTTGATGACCAGCAGGACATAAGGCACAGACAGGCTGGTCAGGGTGGTGTCCATCTCCCTGCAGAAGCCAAACACCTCATAGGTGAACTCTGCATACACAGCACCCTCCAGCAGGACATGCAGATAGATGAACATGTTGTTCCTGCAATAAGGAGCAAATCAATGTTCAAATTCTTTATTTGTCGTGTGCACAACTACAGAGAAGCAGTCGTTGGCGATGAAATTCTCCCTCCAACAATGCTCATACGATGTGTTTAAAAAGAAGAAAATCACACAAGTAAAAGTAAGTAAGGACAGGATGTAGACAAGTAATACACATAAATATACAGACGGGGGAGAAATTAAAGGAAAAACCTGAATAAACAGGTGGAGAAACATATCAAATGCAGATGCTTTCATGCACCAGGGCTCACTGAATGGTTTGGTGAGTATGAAAATGATGTGACTAAAATGCTACGGCCTTCACAGTCACCAGATCTCAACCCAGTTTCACACCTATGGAAGATTTTGGACCAACGTGTAAGACAATGCTCTCCACCCCCATCACCATAACACCAAATGATATCATATAAACTTTTATCTCTCTTTTACTCAGACCTCTCTTGCAAAAGAGATCTTGATCTCAATGATATTACTTGATTAACTAAAGGTGGTATACATAAATGAGGGAATATCTCGTGGAGGAGTCTTTTGAACTCCAATAGAGTTCAAAAGACTTGGCAAGGAGCACTGAAGCTGTTCTGGAGGCTCGTGGTGGCCTGACTCCATATTAAGACACTTTATGTTGGTTTTTCCTTTAATTTGTCACCCATCTGTATATACTGTTGCGATGGTTTAACATAGAGCTGCAACGATTAATCGATTAATTGATTAGTTGTCAACTATTAAATTAATCGCCAACTATTTTGATAATCGATTAATCGTTTTGAGTCATTTTTTAAGAAAAAAGTGTCCAAATTCTCTGATTTCGGCTTCTCAAATGTGAATATTTTCTGGTTTCTTTAGTCCTCTATGACAGTAAACTGAATATCTTTGGGTTGTGGACAAAACAAGACATTTGAGGACGTCACCTTGGGCTTTGGGAAACAGTGATCAACATTTTTCAC
>NTHP01000066.1:1701544-1721299 GCA_003416845.1 Oplegnathus fasciatus | reverse complement strand
GTTTACTGTACGTTAGCATGCTAACCTACACCAGTTAGCAACCCTGCTCATCTATTCTCGCTTTCTAACGCCATTAACTCATTAATTCCCCCCTTACCTTCTAGTCGAGGTCACACATAGCTGCCTTTTAGTGTTTTATCTCAACATAGTGGGTTTGGTCAGCGCTGTGGCCACCAGCCTCACTTTTGGTCCATGGACATGCTCTGTAAACAATGCTACTTCCGTAGCATCCATGTAGCCAACAGCTGATGGGAGGGGCCAACCTGCTGAGGCTGCAGGAAGGAAGGAGGGAGGATCTGTCAGTATTGATATTAAATGTGAACTTTTATCCAAATATCAGTGTAACTATGTACATTTACTCAAGTACTGTACTTAAGTAGAAGTATTCAGATCCTTTACTGAAGTAAAAGTACTAATACCACACTGTGAAAATACTCCACTACAAGTAAAAGTCCTGCATTCAACTTAAGTAAAAGTATGTAAGTATTATCAGCAAAATGTTCTTAAAGTATCAAAGTAAAAGTAACTCATAGTGCAGTAAAATGTTCCCTGTCAGTGTTTTACTTTATATCAGATGTTTCTGGATTAATATTACTGCTGCATTTCAGGTTGAGCTCATTTTAACTACTTTATATACTGTTGGGTAGTTTAATCTACAGCAATGCATCATGGTATATAAGATCATCATATGTTTGTAACGTCACTGTTATGTGAGAACCACGTGTCTCTAAAAAGTCAACTTTTCATGAGAAAAACAGCCTGATAATATATTTTCCAGCTGATCCGAGGAGGGTTTAATTAGTTTATGTTTGCTTAAGAAGGAGGAGAATTTCTCAACACATAAAGGAACACGTCATCCTTCAGTTTATCAGAAAAATTCTGAAGAAAAATCACTAAATTTGGAGATACATGGTTTTCACTGGACAGGAAGGTATGAAAAATTGTAATCTGTAAAGTAACTAACGCTGTCAGACAAATGTAGTGGAGTAAAAAGTACAATATTTCCTCTGAGATGAAGTGAAGTAGAAGTATTAAGTACAGTACTTGAGTAAATGTACTTAGTTACATTCCACCACTGACCGTTAGATATTCACCATCACAGGCTTCAAAAGTTTCCCGTCTCCTTTGTGTTTATTGGAGATGTGTCTTGTTTCCTGAATGAAGAGGAGATGTGAAGCACTTCAGGAGATTCGTTTATCACATTCAAAGAGCGCATTACGTTCTCCAAGTCAGACATAAAATCAGACCACCTACAGTAAGAAGACTGCAATCCTCATATATGGCCTGTGAAAAAAATTATGTTTCATTTTCAAAGAAACCCATCCCTTTTTGAGAAATATCAGAATGACTTTGGGAAATATCTGGCAAATATGTCATACTCAGTAATGTAAGATCCCCATGATTGCAACAGCAGACCCCCGTACTTGAGGCCAGTGGTAAATCTGAGACCTTAGATATAATTTTATGAGGAGGGGGCCATCAGATCTATGTAACTATAATACATGTCGATATGTGGTCATGTTATTATTTACTATAATTTATATATATATATTTTTTTTTATTTATTTATTTATTTATTTTTTATTTATATATATTATTATTTACTATAATTATTTACTATGAATACTATTATTTTTGTTTGTTTTATTTTATTTATTTATTTATAGTTCTTCAGTTCATTAAAATGTTGCACTTAATATGTCATTACTATTATCATTATCATTTTTATTATTTTTAATATAATTACAGGTGGAGGGAGAAAAGGTGAACATGGGAGGGTTTTAATGGGTGGGAGATATTATAGAAACTCACACTTTCTGACACTGTTACAGTCCTGTTTATCTTATATTTTCAATAAAGATAATGTGTGGAAAAAAACAAAGACGGCACTGTTTTGGCTTCAGTGTAAATAACTAACTCACAGTTACTTAGTATTGTTTTCTGTCTGCCTCTGCCATCCAGAGCTCCACACAATGCAACGAGGCATCACAAGACACCTGTTGGATCCGGTTGCCGACACGGCCCAACACTCATATTACAGCTCACAGTGCTGGAGAGGGGAGCGTTACTCAGGATCGCTGCATGCACATCTATGGATGCTGTTTAAAAAGGTACGGGATGTGTGGCTGTGCTGTACTTCTGACGTGCTGTGCTGGTGTGTTGATCATTTTTAGATGTTTCTTATGTGGTCACAGTGCATTGAGTGTATTTGCAGTTTGGGGTTGAGAAGTGTTTTTAAATACTTTCCACCTCATTTATGACTTGTTAAAGTGCCTGTTTTGCTTGTCTTAAAGATAAATTCTTCTGTTTTTTAGTATAAAAAAATATCTAAAACATAATGTAGATATGCTGAAATGTATAAATGATTTATCCGAAGAAGAATTTATTACAGTTTTACTAACTGGGTGAAAAGGCTGAGACAGTTTTTTAGACTCAACTGCCTGTGAAATGTCAGTTTTCTGTCCGTCGTCTTGTCACGCACGAGTACCTGTCTTGGCTGTAGTGTAAGAGGAGAGTTTGATTGAAGTGTCTGTTTGGAGATGCAGCCATTTGCATTTAATTATTCAGTGGGTACCGGACTGCCTGCTCCTTATTGTGTGCTTTGCCACTAATGACAGTTTACACTCCACGATCTACTTTCTCTTCAGCTGTAATGAATTCTCAATTAAATGTACTGACTGCAACATGTTAACTACAGTTATTGACAAACCCACTACTGACACATCATCATATAATAAGTCTGTCTGAGGTGCCCTAACAATAATATTGGATAATATAATATTATAACCTCTTTTTGATTTAGTTTTGATTCAGTTCAGTTTGCACACCCACACAGGTGTTTTCGTTTATTCTGGCTGATCAGACCTCTGTGGTTGAAGTTGGGTTTAGTTGTGCTGGAAGTTACATGAGGTCACAAAACTTCATGAACTAATAAGAGTGATTAAAGGTGGAAGTTGCCCCACACTAACGAGTGCAAAAGAAACTACCACGAGGGTCAGGAAGATGTCAATCAAATACAAGCTGCACACGCCACGTCCAGCATACGTGAGGAGGTATAATTAGCCAGAATAAGTGAAAACACCTGTATCGGTGTACAATGGATGAGTAAGGACTTTAAACAAGTATTTTTATGTCTACTAAATGCAGCTTTATTTAATTTTATTTTTTTTTGGGGGGGGGGCACTTTGAGGCTGAGCTTTATGGCCTATAAAAGTTATTACGCCGAATGTGTGCCTAATGTTTTAGCAAGCAGTCGCCTATTTACTTACTCTAGCAGACATGGAGCAATATTGGAGCCAATAAATCCTGGTCTATATCAGAGCTGAAGCTTAGAGGCGATGTTGAAATGACGTCTATTGCTCAGTGGGCTTGTAGCTACATTTATTTGTTATTCTTTCATGTCATTATCGATAGGGATTCAATAATTAAGTTTTATTTCAGTTTGGAGATGCATTATGGAGACATGTTGTCAACCCTTTCTAGTCAAGGCATCGCTAGTCAGAGCATCTTAACGGGGACATCCCTTGTTTTGAGTACGTTGTGCATGGGATTTAAGTATTTCGTGGGCACATTTTACTATTTCGTTTGCACATTTACTAAATTGTGCACACGATTTACTAAAATGAGAGCACAAACTAGAAAAAAAATATATTATGTGACCACTTAGCCACTCCGTAAAAAACAGCTGCCTGGTGTGACTGAAAAGGGGCTTAATGAGAACAGTGAGATTGAGCCAAAACAGTAATGTTGTAAAACCAAAAGAATTAGCTAAAAGATGCTAAAATGAAAGGCGCCACAATGCTCCATAGAGCCGAGGACAACTGTATAGTGAACTGGATATGTCACTATGAGTGACCCCTTTCACATTACACTTAGTCATTCGATCCTGTGCTATCGCCAATCAAAATATTGATTAGTGCAGCTTTAAGTAAAACAAAGTAAGGTTAAAGCATTTCTGCTTGAGTAGGACATTGTGACATTGGCTGACAGCAATGCACGCTGCTATCAGCCGAAATCAACGCATAGACTACACCAATCTTCACCAGGATTTTCTCATTTTTCTAAAAACGTATATACATAGTGGCTTTAAGCCTAGTATACTGTTGCACCTGTTTTGTGCTGTCAGTCTTCAGCCAAAATTGTAAATGTTTTCACTACAGCTTTGACCTAAACTCGGATGCAGACTGTATCTGGACACTGCAGTGTTTTGTCACACATTCTGATAAAACGTCCTATGGTGTGCTCAACTCCTGTGTGGTTCCACTAATAGTCATGGTATGTCTTCATTAAAGGAGGGGAGCATGTGTTCCTTACAGTATTAATGACAGGGGGATGGAGGAGCGCTGAAGATTCAGCTCATAATCCTACTAATCCTACAGGCTAAAGTCTTAAATTGCCCCTGCTCCTTCTCAATGGACTGAACATTTCAGTGTGCTCCCACACATGGACACACAGAATTCCAGGCAAGCAGACGCTCCAATTAGTACTCATCAGGCTTTCTCGCATCGACGCAGAGTGATTCTGGGCCAGCAGCGGTCCCTCGGAGAGCCACCTAGCCGAGAGAGGAGGAGGAGGAAAAAGACACATTGGTGTATTTATAGAAAAATGAGGCCTCACAATACCCTTTTTGGAGAGAGAATTATTAAGGAACCGAGGTGCGCGGGTGCATGCGTCCCAGTTTTCTGATTAACACTGTGCACGCAGGCTGGCCCTAGGATGAATCAGGGATGAGACGCAGGACTAACTCCTTGACACACTCACAGAGAGACTGCGCTCGCTTCTCATGCACGCTCACCCTTTGCTCATGAGGACACTGCTGTGGTTTCAGGGGGGAAGAATGGGGCAATGTTTTGAGTTCATCACCCTTTCTGTTTGACTTTGGGGTGATCAGGGGGGAGGTGTTTTTTTNTTCATATTTGAGAAGACAGATTGGATATCAGGCTGCTAGCAGGCCACCTGCTATTTGACATTCAAGATGAAGAAGTTTTTGCAAAACAAAAAGGGCAGATACTCTTTTCGGCAGAGCAAACGAGGCCCTCGGTGTCCATCTAAAGATTTCTGTAAGTCTTTTATCAGCTTTGTCCACTGTGTGAATCCTGCTGTGGCTTTGAAGGCTGTGGAGCACATCATTAGCTCCCAGCTGAGCTAGAGGGTTTATAGTTGATTATATTTAGCAAAAGCCAACATGTCATTTTTTGTAATTCTGTGTTTGGCATACAAAACTGTCACATGTGGATTAATTCCTTCTCATTTTAATATTTCAGTCCAAAGTTTGCCCTTCAAGTGCCACAAGTGCCTCTACATTTACCTTATTTGGTTGTTATTTGATGCCATTTTGTATCTTTTACCTGCTTAGAAACTATCAGTGCTCTGTTACTTTATTACATAATTACCATTCAACAGGATAGACTTGCATGTGCACTGAGTAAAAAAAAAAATTGCTGGAGGAACTTTTGTCTCTCAAACTAATTAAGGTCACAATCTCTGCCATTCCTTAATTTGATTGGCTGCTTTGGAGCTTGTGAACCAGGTCACGGACCGCTGAGTGTGTCATGGTTCAGGGTAGAGGGTTACAGAGCCGCACTCGATAGTACAACTTGAGACACGGGAGATAGCAGGAGGGAGGAGAGACGGGGCATGGATGCCTAGAGTTGGAGCTCTTTTAAAACATGCAAAGGATTATTTGATCCAAAGGTGTTTTTGAAATGTCGATAGATTTGAATGCATTGGTCACAGTGGGTAAGTGCATGTTTTTCTTCATTTCTTAGATTTTTGTCTGCAGAGAAGCTGCAAAGTGCAGGACCCGACTGTGTGAAATCTTTGGAGTGGTTACTTGATCCTCAAATCTTACGTCCTTTTTGTCTCCCACCTCACCTGCTTTATCCTGTCCTCTTCGTCCCTTAAGTTCTCAGCATGCCGTCGTCCAACCAGGGCTGGCCTGAGGAGTTTGGCTTCCAGCTGGGTGGGAATGGACCCAGCTACATCCTGTCTGTGGAGGAAGGCAGCAGCGCTCACCTGGCTGGGTTACAGGCTGGGGACCAGGTCCTGGAGATCGAGGGCCACAATGTGTCAACGCTGGGTCCCCAAGCTGTCATCGCCATCGCCCAGACTCAGAAGAACATCCCTCCCAGTATTGGAGTGGTGTCCCGCATACAACAGGTCTTACAGCTTTTGAATCCATCACAGCAATAATGCATATGTGGGTTAATGCCTGTCATAGTGCAGTGAGCGTGTATCCAGACTGACTGATCCAGAGCCTTTTGGGGGTATGTTGTGGGGTCAAACACTGAGGCAAATTCTTTTTTTGTTGCAGATGGACATCATACCAGGTCCGGACGGTCGTTTCGGGTTCACCATCGTGGGAGACTGCCCCCTGCTGGTGGAGGACTGCTCGCCTTGCTCTCCAGCAGGCCGCGCAGGTCTGAGGGCCGGGGATTACGTCATGGAGGTCAACGGCATCCCCGTCAGGCAGCACGAGACGGCCGCGGCGCTGATCAAGGCCTCCCAGGGGAGGACCCTCCGTCTGGGGGTGCTGTGCCTCGGCCCGAGGCAGAAACACAGCATCAGCATAGAGGACAGTCAGATGGGGGGAGAGGGGGCAAGACTGGACCGCAAACATAAAGCTCTGGAGTTCAACAGGAAGGTACGTTTAAGTGCACAGTCACTGAGTCCACCTGGTCCAGTTGTATTTTCTGCCAATGTTGGAATAGTTTTGTTATTTCACAAGATTTTTTTATGCTCTTCTGACTGGTTTGAAGTGGGCGGGGCTCAGTTGGAAAAAGGTGATTTCTGTGCACCAATCAGAATTTAGCAACACTGTGTTTGTTTGAATCTGCTAAGAGTTGTGGGGTTGCTTCTTTATGTTGCTAGGGAGATGCTGCTGTCAGTCAAATCAGATCAAACCACACCCACACTAATTTTAGGTTTAATTAGTGCGTATTTAGTCGTGAATATTTCATATTATAGAGAAATACTTATTTTGACGCCATGTTTTCAGGGGCTTTAAGACCAAAATATTAAAACTAAATGTCTGTTATAGTGATACTGAGGGAGTTTCCTTATAAGAGGGCATACAGTAGTTCTGCTAAATCCTTCAACATACAACAAATGTACGTGTGGAATTTCATGTAATGCACACGTGTGAGCTTTTAAATTGTTTATAGCGTGAGAAAAAAGTCTCAGAAAGTTGAAACTCTTTGGATGGATGGGAAAATATACGAATAGACCAAACTCAAGTAATACAGCCCTGACTAAGACTATTTTCTATTTCGAACTGCAGATGAAGTGTTGTTATGGTAACAATCTGGCACTGTATAAAACTATGTGGTGACAGCATCGACCCCGTTTGTCCTCAAACTACTCCCGGCCTCTAACATCATTATCCGATCTCCACCAGGTCGACCAGATTTTAGGTGATGAACCTGAAGTGAAAGAGAAACTCTTCACTGTGCTGAAGCAGTACGCAGCCGAGAAGAGAGTCGAGTGGTTGGCCTCAGTCCTGCCCGAAATACTCACCACTGATGAGCATCGACAGCTCATCTCCAGCATCAGGTAGGAGCCAGACGTTACCAAACATAGTACAGAATAAACTGCTGTTAGAAAGGCGAGGAAAGGTGTGAAATATAGCTGCAAATTCAGTGGAGAGCATGATTCTTGTTTCTCTCTAATTCACCCTTTGAAAATGTGTGAACATTTTGCAAAAGAGGCCAACCATTGACCATAAAAATCCTTAAAAAAGTCATATCCTGGGTAGTCTGAGACACATATTATGTAACCAAGACATCACTTGTTTGAATATAGCTGGAGGACCCTTCTTGCATGTTATCCCCCTCTGTCTCTCCCCATGTTTCTTGTCATTCTGTGCTGTCATTAAAGCCAAAATACTCCCCCAAAATCCTTAAAAATGCATTACCTTCCCACTACAGGCTGTGAAACGAGGACAAAGAATCAAGACAGTCAGCATTGTAATTTGTGCTACTGCGAAGCTTCCAGTTGTTCGATTATTACTCCCACACACATCCCTACTTGTCATTTTCAAGTCCCAGTGAAAACTAAAATAATCTGCAGGGATTTAATTCATAATGAGCACGTGAAACAGGCTTTTCCTGCTGCTCATTCTGTCGCAGGATGGATTATAGGGGGTCTCGACCGCTGCCAGCCGTTTCAGAGCTACACTTTAGGTTTAGGTGGGCACCATCTGCCACCCGGGGTAAATCCACGCTGACCCTCCAAGTCGCTTAAAGTGTCATCAGTGTTAGTGAAACTGAGAGACTAAACTGACATGGAGGGGCCCGAGCTTAGAGTTTTTAGCGGTAAATAAGGATTGGCAACGTGAACTGAATTCACAGCATGGAGGTGTCTGTGATGATGAGCCACGGACAGATTGAGTTGAGTACTCGCTTCATGAAAACATAATTTAATACCGGTGGCCAAAAAAAACCTGGAGCTACACCCAACAGGTTTTTTGAAGGTGTGTGTGTAGCAGTGGAATAACGCCAGATAACTAAACGTGATGCAAAACCATTCAGGTAGCCTTCTGTGGTCGTCCATGTGCCAAAATGACCAGCACTCCTGCCTTTCTCTAAACCCCCAGACAGTTTGTCCACAGATTGCACTTCCTCCACAAGTAGAGCCAATCAAACCTTTTGTTCACTTACTACATTGGCTTCCTCTACTACTACACCACTTTTTTGGTGGTATTAATATACTGTAAGAAGGGTTTCCAGCAGTATTCTGCCTTAAATTGGTCATGAATAATTCAAACACTGTCAACTCCTCATTGGTATTTGTATAATGAAGGACACACCTATTTGCACGAGCACCAATGATAACATTATCTCTCTGTGTTTTTTTCATCCCCCTACCCATCTCACAACTCTCTTACCTCTCTCTCCCTCTCTCTGAGGGTTTTTTTTTTCGTGTTTTGCTCTGATGGATTTTCTCCTCATTATTCTGCTCCGAGCTCGGGCTGTTCCCCACTTTCTCTCTGTGGTGACCGTTTCCCCCTGACACTTGGTAAAGACAGCCTCCCGCATGCACCAAGGTCCCACCATATCTTTTATCCCCCTCAGAGAAGCTGCACTGAAGCAGTGGGTGCGTCTGCCGCTCTGCTCACTATTACGTATTGCAACTTAGTGCTTAGGTTCAGTTTATTCTTGAGCTATGGGTGACAGCTAAAACGATGAATTGTCTGGGGTGAGTATACCTTTCCATTGTATATTTTTCTTAGGTTTTATGAAGTGTGGCTGTGGTCGGGTGTTTATTTTTAAGGGAATTTATACATTTTATCAGTCTGCTGGCGCCTGCACTGCTTTTACAAAGTGCCATCAGTGTAATTATGGGTGTGAAACGGGAGGTGAGTGAATATTTAATGCAATCGGATAGAGTACACGACGATGGCTGCTGATGATGTTTGATATCTGATGTTTTTTAGCTTTGAAATCCTCTATTCCCCAGTTGTTTTCCAAGCTTTCTTCAAGGCGATTTAGCACTTTAAATCTATAGTTTAATAATTCAAGTGAACCGTCAACAGTGTGTTCATGTAGTTTGATGTGATGTGACCGCACTCGGATCGACACTGGTAGTTGTAACACAGTTAGCAACACAAAGACATGCTGTTGTGTTATTGTGCTGTTGTCTCTTAAGGGACTGAAGTCATTAGGATGAGTGATGCTCTGCTTTTAGGATGTAATCTCTTGCCACGTGTTTGAGGTTGTGTGTGTCTGTGTGTGTCTGTGTGCTTTTGAGCTGAATGTTGATTTTTCAGATTACATTTATCTGCCTGTATTATACAGAGTCTGTATTTGTGTGTTCTCTGTAAATAGCAGGCACGTTTGGTGTTTTCTGCACCATATGATGTCTGCCAATAACTGCACAGGAAATATTATGGTCATGGAGATTTGTTTCAAAGCAGGTGTACCTTTTTTTTTTTTTAGCTATGTAGAAATCAAACTAATCTCTTCAACCTCAAATCATTTACAGCTCTGATCAGTAAACCAAACCATTTTACAGTTTATTACTATAGTGATAGTTTTTCCTTATAAAAGCGTGATCAGAGGTTGATCATGGCGGGTCTAAATAATCCACTAATCTGCATTTATCAACTCCTCTTCACCTGCAGTGCATGCTGTGCATAAAGCTTTCTTTTTCAATAGTGCTGATGATGATGGTGTTTACTCTTAACTGCAGGAGCCTGTTTGCAGCTGAGCTGCTACACTGCACAAGATGAGAAACATTAGTGGCTCACAAGTGCCTTGCAAACTGTTTTCATTAAAGTGGGCGATGAGCACAAGCAGTACTAAAGACAGTACATTCATAAGTTGGAGCGGAGCGAGTTGTCTCTTTCCATCAATATAAATACAATCCATTTATCTTTATTGGTAGAATTAGGCGCCGCTTTGTGTGACTAGCTTGTTCAGGTAGGAGGAACAAAAACCACAATGGACCATCCATGACAGTTCGCCTCTGGCTCTAAGGATGGCAATGCCGGTCGGTCAGTCGACCACTTGGGTCTAGACTGATGTTGACTGCCACTGGATGGATTAGCATTAGATTTTGTACACACCTTCTTTGTCCCAGAGGTTGAATCTCACCAACTTTGGTTGATCCTTTGACTTTTAATCTAGCGCCTCCATCATGTTGACATGTTTGTTTTTTAGTGAAATATCTCTATTGGATGGATCGCTGTGAAATTTAGCACACACATTCATGTCCCCCTCAGGATTAATTTGTAGTAACTTTTAATGATCGTCTGACTTTTCATCAGATCAAAGTCTCAATTCGTTCAAAACTAAATACCTGTTTCCATCAGCCTCAGCTGTACTTCTCTACTTTTGTGCTAATTAGCAAATGTTACTGTAGCATGCAAACACGCTGAACTAAGATAGTAAACATGGTAAATATTATACCTGCTAAACATCAGCATGTTAGCATTGTTACTGTGTATACATTATGTAACATATTACAGTTACAGTTTTTCTCAGGGTATTTTCTGTTTCATTATTTATTTTTTATCCGCATTCCTTTTATGACCATGGTCACACTTTGATCACATGTATTCTTAACCTCATTAAATGTATGATAGATATGTCTGGCCTTGTTAACCAGCACAATTTTAATCATCTGGTTTTGACAAGTTCCTGGACACAGACCAGCCTCCCAGTGATGCTCAAAACGGATTTGAAATCATATAATTATCTTTTAATTCCACTGGCTTTATCCTTAAATGTGTGACCCACCACTGTGTTTCACTTTTTTGGCAATGTTGCGGGACAAACAGATCATGTAAGATGGATTCTCTCCGACACATTCTCCATTATTTTTGAGCACACACACTGTCACGCCTCTCTATGTGTGCGTGAACACGGCATCAGTCTCACACTTTTGCCTTACTCGCCTGCATTAAAGCCACATCTGGACACATGAAATGAAATGAGGTCTCCTCTTTGTAGTTTTCTGCTTGTCATTCCTCCCTTTTGAGAAATCCGTCCCTTCCTCCCTGCTTGCTTCCTCCCTCCTCTGCAACCCTCCTTCAGATAATTATAGATCTCTGTTCTTTATAAATGAGGTCAAATCAGAACACTCATTTAGTTTCCAAGAGTTGACGCGGAAAACTTTTTGTGATGAGGCGGCCGTTTCAACAGATGGCTGTGCTTTCTGAGGTGGACGAACATCTGCATTTATAAAAGCGTAACGCTGATAGCAGCAGCTACACACATCCTTACACAGACAGGGGCTTTATATGTGTGCGAGACAGAGACATATTAGCACTGTGATATGAATAGATGACAAATAGCAGGGAAGCGCAGATAGCAAACAGTGAGGGACTGTGTGGGTTTGGTACACCTACATCACTACAGAACATTTATTTATATCTCGGGAGTCTGCTCATCGTAGCCAGTAGTCTCAGTGCTCAGGCAACACTGTCTCGGGCTGCAGTCAGACGCATGAACACCTCAAACCTGATCAGAATCTGCAGAGACAGTGACAGCAGGCTAAGAATATGTGGCCTATATCTTTAACCGAACAGATTTGTTCCATAAAAAGAGATGCCTGCCGTCTCTTAAAGGCGGCAGCTACTCTAAAACGAGTGATAGCATTAAATTAAAACACACATGTATGTTTTTTTAAGGAATAGATTGTAACTTAAAGCCACTATGTGTAGATAATTTGATGTCATTTTTGCATTTTTCAAATGATTCTGATGGCAAAAAAAGTCCTCTCTGCTGCTGAACTATTATTATTGAAGAGAAAACACTTTTGGAGCTGCAACTGTGCATTCTTCCCACAAGAGGGAGGCTGTATGTGAGGAAATATTAGTTAAATAGTAAAACGATCAGTGATTGAATTAAAAAGGCCTATCAGAGTAATTAGAAATCAGAGGTTCAGATCAGGCTTACTTAAAAATGTAACTCAACACTCCCTGAAAATCTTGTTTTTGTTGGCCTCCATGCTGCAGTGATGTAGGTGTAGATGTGCCAGTACACCGTGATGTCACTGTTGGGTGTAGTTGCAAGTGTGTCAAACTTTGACCAAACCACACCCATTAGTGATGCTGGGTGTGGTTAAGAGGTCAAATCAGCGTGGTGTTAAGCTACTATTTAAAGGGGCATTCCAGTGATTTAATATGGTAGCCCTTATTAAGCCAAGCCCCCAGAACCCTTGATCCTACACTTCCCATAATGCAACTTGATAATGTTTTTCGTTAGATCCTCCCTGCCTGAATGCCCACATCTTTCAGACTTCACACCCCCAGTTTGTAACACAGCCTTTCTGTTAAAAGGTTCAATAAAAATCTCATGTCTCAATAAAAATGTTAAAAAAACAGCTCAAGCTGAAGTCAAGATAACCCTGATGACATCACTATGACGTCATCAGGGTTATTTGGAAAGCTCCCTCCAGAGCCACAAAGACATTATACAACTGTTTTCACAGGAAGAGTAGTACTCCTTGTGACAACTAAACTGGTCTTAATGTTTAAAGTTGTTAAAGTGCCTCTTTCATACAAATTTAATTGGCTTCTTTGATCATGTCGCACTACGCTAGACCTGCTGGGAGCCATTAAAAGTCAGGAAAAATACATAATTCAAGCAGCAGGGGAGGGAGACGTGTCAAAAATAATAAGTTGCTGCATTGCTGGTTCTTTGTCTTGTGTTGTTGTGGTACAGGATGGAGAGTTCAGCATACATGGCTGACTACCACAGTGGATTTTTTTTTAAAAACTGCCACTGGGGGCCGCCAAAGTTGGAAATGTATGAATTCTGTATTTTCTATATGGTTGAGATATGGAATATTTAACTTGACTTGTCTCTATTACAGACAAGCAGCAAGAGTTGGATTCAGTGTGTGAGTGTGTGTGTATATATATATATATATATATATATATATATGAGGTACACCTGTACAGCTCTGCTATAAATTCTACCGCTACAAACTTTATAATGTTCAGTTTTTGTTGACTTTGTCTGAAATGTGTAAATTCAATTTTATGTTTTAGCACTGAGGTCACAGTTAAAGGTGGTGTTGTACTGGACTACATTATACTGAGAGGTGTTTCTAATTGTTTGTCCCCCCTATTTGCAAACATGAGGGGGTCAGAATATTAGAAACACCTCTGGATATAATGCAGTCCAGTACAACAGCACCACTAACTATGACCTCAGTGATAAAACATGATTGAATTAACACCTCTATGACAGTGTAAAAAAACCTGAACATTAAAGGCATCATAAATGTAAACTTAATGGCAGAACAGTTGTATTGGATTGCATTGGATTGTACAGGTGTACCTAATAAAGTGGCCACGGAGTGTGTATGTATTTACACGTTTTGGCAGCATCTACATCACATAAGGAGATAAGTTCTCCACAAGTTGACAAAAAGAGGAAACTATCATTCAGATTTTATACATAGTGAAGGTGATTTTAGCAATAATAATATCTTTATATTGTTATTGGATTTTTTAAACTCTCAAATATCAATATCGTTATCGGTCTTAAAAAGACAGAATTGGTCAGGCTCTAATTACATTTTCTATCTCTGTAGACTTATCTGTACAGCTTCTAAAGAGTGAATATCCGGTGGGCAGTATCTCTACAGGCGACCAGTGCTGTTAAAAGAAGCTGTGACCTTTAGGTTCCACGTGTAAATGAGACTCTATTATACACATAGAAAGGCACAGGGCTGGAGGTGCTCTATATTTACCTGAATACCTTTTTAATAAAGTGCTTAAACAACTGTGGATAATGAAATGAACAGTGACCGGGCGTCACGTTTGCTGTGAAGTAGCTTTTTCACCCCCTCTCTCCTTCTCTCTGTACAATGAGAGTGCCCTAATTGCTTTATTTAGCTGTCAAAGTTGTTTTTACGCAGCTTAATTAGCTTCTCGTGGACATGTACAGTGGTAGCTGTTACCTCTCCCTTGTCTCTACCAGCGATTTTGTTGCTAATTACTCCACTGGTGCTGTTTTTCACAGGCCGCACTACACCCTGTCTGCTTGTGGCTGATTCATCTGATCAGCAGCGAATCAGCTCGTCAGAACACAACAGACTGGTGTAGGTGGGAATCAAAATGGTTGTTTGTGCAAATCTGTGTTCAGGCTCCGCTCTCAGTTGGATCTTAATGCCACTGTGATTTAACAAACGTGGAATCAAATAATTCACTTCTCACTGGCTTGATGTATCAGCTGGAACATTAACCAGTG
Source organism: Oplegnathus fasciatus (assembly GCA_003416845.1). Taxonomy (NCBI): domain Eukaryota; kingdom Metazoa; phylum Chordata; class Actinopteri; order Centrarchiformes; family Oplegnathidae; genus Oplegnathus; species Oplegnathus fasciatus. The sequence continues at coordinate 1,706,597 of NTHP01000066.1, read as the reverse complement.
CAAATGGTGTCAATATATTGGACATGCTGTGTGTTTATATTTTGTAGGTTACTGTACGTGTTTCTCTTTTCATGAGAACATTTAAGCACATTATTGTTTTAATTAATCCTCCAAAAATGTGGCGATTTTGGCCAGTTTTCATTGTGAGTAATACAGAAGTAATGCAAGCTAAATTTAGTAAAGCAATAGTTTGACATTTTGGGAAATACGCTTATTCCTTATTATTTCTCGCCAAGAGTTGCAGTAGATCAGAAGACTGATACCACTCATATACAGTATCTGTATGGTGAATATGAAGCTACAGGCAGAAGGGTAGCTTAGCATATAAAGATAAACTCAGAAACAGATCGCCTGGCTCTGTCTGAAGGTAACATAATCCGCTTACCAGCAACTCTTAAGTTTGGACAGCGCCAGGCTAGCTATTCCCCCTATTTCCAGTCTTTATGCTAAGCTATGCTAACCAGCTGCTGGTGGTAGCTGCGTATTTACCGTACAGACTCTCATCTAACTCTGGGCAAGAGAGCAAATAAGTGTATTAATTAATTTCCCAGAATGACTTTAACCCTACAGTGTGCTCATCCTTTAATGATAGACATGTACTAGAATAAATGAAGTATAACGTGACTATCCTCACAAGTATGGTTATAGAAAGTGTGTGTGTGTGTGTGTCGGGGGGGTGGGTGGTTGTCTTGTCTCCTGGCAGCACTTCTGATCACTCGAATGAAAAGTTGTTTTCTGTTGTCAGCGGAGTCCTTGTGTGTAGGGGGGCGACTCATTTTGTTTTGTTCTCATAGTCTGCACTGTTGTTTGGTAAACAGCCAGCGCTCCATATGGAACAGCATGTACAGTCCACACTCATCCCCCTCTTTGGTATTTTGCTAGTTTATTGTGCCACAAAATGTATGTTTTAGTCTGTTTAGTAGGGATTGGTATCAAACCTCAATTCTTTTTTGGTACCAGCCAGAATGTATCTGTAACACAGAGTATCAAACACTTTAAAGTCAGATTCGTAGTCTTGTTTACATGTTGTTTAGTTAGATAGTTTGTAATTTAAATCATAATTTTGACAATTTAATTCTTTTATTTTGGTAAAGTTCTCATATGGCTGCTTGTGTTGAGACAGAATTTAAGATGAGAACTGTGGCTTCTATTGTTTATTAAAAAGGTTTGGCTTTCCTCAAACTAAGGTATCTGAAAAAGTATTGTCTTGGTATTGCTACTAAAACTCAGGTATCATATTTGCACAAATATTAAAACATTTTAATCAATACCATAAAAATCGCAATACCAGAACTTTTCTCTGAACATATTCACACCCTTTGTTGGCTAAACCGTCTCAGTGGCAGATTTTTGTTAAAGGAATAATTTGATATTTTGGGAAATATGTTTATTCACTTTGTTGCCGAGAGATAGATGAGAAGATCGATACCACTCTCATGTCTGTACGCTAAATATGAAGCTGCAGCCAGGAGGCAGTTAGCTTAGCTTAGCATAAAGACTGGAAATGAGGGGAAACAGCTAGCCTGGCTGTATTGCTTTCTAAACAAAACCACGACCTGTTGTTTTTATACTTGAGTTTTTGTACAGATTACACAAATAACATGTAACATGCTAATTAACGAGCCTAAGAGGTGGTGATAGCTAGATTTGTAACCATTGGAAAGAGCCAGGCTAGCTGTTTCCCCCCTGTTTCCAGTCTTTATGCTAAGCTAAGCTAACTGTCTTCTGGCAGTAGCTTCATGTTCACCAAACAGACATCAGAGTGGTGTCTAACTCTCGGCAAGAAATGCAGGGAGGGACGAATGAAAAATTTTGTCATGTTGCATGATGGGAATTGTAGGATCCGGCATTTTTGGAGCTTGACCCAAACCCCTAACTTTATGGAGGAGCATTACTAAATCTCTGGACTGCCTCTTTAAGAAAAAATAAGACGATGGAGCTCCTAGTGTGGTGTTTGTGATGTTCTTCCCGTTGTTGTTAATATGTAGTTAAAATGTCACCAGCTGAGCTTTTTTATCATGAGATGAAGCTGTTGGAAAAGTACTGGACTCTTAAATCAAATGAGAATCATTCATTTAGTTAAAACTCATCTACCTACTGAGTGCTGCTTTTGATATAAAGTTCATAAAACTAAAAAAAATTGTGTTTCTTTATCAAAATGGGAAAATTGGTTTGAGGTCAATGAGATGATGACAGCTTCTTGCTCTGCGCTCACACTGACAGAGTGACACAGAGGTGAGGCGTGGACGGAAGTGTAGGAGAGAGTGAGAATGAGATGCTGTAGATAAAAAGAGAGAGAGAGAGAGATAGCAGTGGAGAAATCCCATGCTCGCTCACTCCCACACCTTTTTCTCTTGCTGTATTCTGGCTCTGGTACCTCACGCTGCAGCAGTGAGACTCCAGCAAGCAGCGAGCGACGCCAAGATTTCCTCACTGTCTCTCCCGTCAGAGAAAGATCTTTTCTCTCTGGCTTCACATTCAACTTCTCTTCTTTTCTTCTCGCTGGGGACAGCAGTCACCTCCAGGGGAAAAGACTCCACACCTGTCCATCAAAAGCCTTTTTGTCTTTTCTTTGAATCTGAGTCTTTAAGGAGGAAGCCTGTTGATTTGAATGAGTGTGGACTTGGACTGTGAAGATTATTTCGGGAGTGATCGAGTTGATCATCACTTTTTGTTGCTGGATGTTTGACTTGCAGCTGAAATCCCAGGTTTTTGGTTATGGACTCTGTGTTTTCAAAATGGATCGAGGTGGATCTGTGATCTAGATCCATCCTCTTTCCTACTCTTTTCATTTTTCTGAGGCAACTCTTGTGGACAAAAACTAATATCGCCCCCTTGTATTTTCCTCACATGCCACCATGTTCGCCAGAATCTTCATTCCCAAGAAGCACCGGCAGCGCTTCGACGAGGCCGTCAACCAGAATGTGATCAACCGGCTCTGCCGCAGCAAGAGCATCAGTGAGCCGCATGGCAGAATCCGGCGCAGTCGGAGCGAGGATCACTCCGAGCGCCACCACGGGTCCAAACGGGCCAGCTCAGTGCCCAGAGATGGAGGAGAACCCGGAGGGAGAGGTGAGGCGGAGAGAGACCGGGGCGTGCGGAAGTCCGTCTCTGGGATGCCTGCACATCCCCCCATCGGACCCAATCAGAGGTGAGCACACATGTGGAAGACATGTGGCTACCAGTTTGTTGTTTTTGTTTATAATATGATGCTTTATGAGCCTCTTTAGCTCTGTTTTGGGTGTTGTTTACTAGAGGAATTCAGGAAAACAGGTTAATCTCGACACCTAATACAGCAGCCGAAAAATGACTTTATTATTCAGACATTTAAATGCAGGACGCTTTGAAAATGTATATGAAACAGAGGACAACGTGTCTCCTTTTCCATCCTTGCTGTTTTCCTGTCATCTCCAGATTCTTCTTCCCTAAAACTCGTGTTTTCCTCTGAGTCTCGTCACAAAGCTCCACTCAGAAAACCTCAAATCTGTGCATATAAGAAGACGTTTTTACACCTTACAATATAAGTTAGAAAGTGCTCAGGCCAGGTCTTTATCTCCTTAAAACTGAAACTACCATCTGCCTGTGTGTTTCTCCTCACCTATTCAACATGTTAATCCTGGACTGTTGTAGACCCCCTGACCATTCAACCTCTCCCACTCATCCTTCACCCACCAACATGCTGATTACACGACTGTCCAATTAATAACGCCACAGTGGACTTAGTGCAGGATTACAGGGGTGGCAGTGCACTCCCACACTCCCACACTAAGCCAACTAACTAAATCCAAAGATCTGTCTCTATCCACATGGGAGTGAAAATGTGCGGCTGAATATGTCAAGCGTAATCATATTGGCAGGTCACACAACAAAAGGAGGCAAGCTGACTGTGTCAAATTTGAGAGGTTACGTCATGTGGTAGAAGTGGCACAGTCACAATAAGAGGTTGTGCTGCATGCTGGTGCCTTTCCTGAACTGACTAAACCTCCTCAAGAGTGTTGTGTAACACTGCTGTCTCCACTGTAGATACAGTAGATAAACAGATGGATAGAGATATGGATAGATAGAGGGATAGATATATAGAGAAAGAGAAATAGACATAGAGAGAGATACAGAAAGAGAGAAAGATAGATAGATAGATAGATAGATAGATAGATAGATAGATAGATAGATAGATAGATAGATAATGATAGAAAGATAAAGAGATACAGATAGATGCAGTAGATAGCGAGAGAAAGAGATATAGATAAATAGAAGATAAAGAAAGATAGAAAGACAGAGATAGATGGAGAAAGAGAGCGAGAGATTAAAAGAGAGATAGAGATGTAGCGATGGAGTGAGAAAGATGGATGGATGGATGGATAGATAGATAAAGAGAGATATATAGATAAAGAGAGAGATAGATAGAGATGTAGAGATAGATGAGAAAGAAAGATAGAAACACTGAAATATGGATAGATAGCGCTAGATAGATAGATAGATAGATAGATAGATATGAGATAAGGATAGAAAGATAAAGAGATACAGAGAGATACAGGTGACAGTGAAAGAGACATAGATACAACATTTTTTGAATGAATCCCCCCCCAGATGTGTTAAAAGTGTGGTTTTAGTTGATGGTCTTTTACTGTGGTCTGTTTACAAAATGCTCTATTGATTATAAACACTCAAAATCAATCACTATAGATTGGCAATTGTCTATTCAGGCCTATATTGGAGCTGCTGCACAATGAGCTGATATCCCAGTAGCTTCATTAAGTAGTGACTGATTGATTCATTTGGTGAAACCATGTAAAAGTATCGTGTGCAGCTGGTGTAGAGGCCTTGAGCAGCCTGATCGTCGTACACACTCAGTTTGTTAAGTGTGCTCAAGGCTGCACAGCCCAACACCCTCCTCACACACACACACACACACACACACACACACACAATAACACACATGCAGCACCCAATGCTCCCATCTGCATTTAGCTCATCTTACATAACAGCCAGTAACCGCGGCTATCAAAGAATAGAACTGTCTGTTTTTTCTTCCCCTTTTCGTCTATTTTTTTTT
>NTHP01000066.1:1669602-1701503 GCA_003416845.1 Oplegnathus fasciatus | reverse complement strand
TCTTCCCACTGTTTACATATCGAGGCAGTGTTGCCTTGAGTCGTTTCCACGGCAACGGGCTGAGGATACACAGCATAAGTGTCTCATCTTTGATGTAACGGGAGGTTCCACCGCATACCCCTCCACCAGGGTGAATGAGAGCAAAGCACCACCATCAGAAAAATGTCAAAGCTTTTTTCTATGTCGAGTATGTCCCGAATTATTTTTATTTAGGCCGGGAACCGGAGAATAAAACTGAGTGATGTGGAGCTGAGGCCCCGCTAGTCGGGATTGTTATGTAAAAAAAAAAAGAAGAAAAAAAGCCACGTTATCAGCCTAAATCACAAAGTTGGATCGCAGTTAAGATGAGCGTCATATCCCCACTTGTTCAGACTCCCACCTACAGGAAGTGACGAATCAAAACAAGAGTGAAGCACAACAACAGCCTTGTAAACATCAGTGAGTGAGTGAGCGCTCCGTCCAGAGACAGCTGGGCTGCCTGTCCATTCACAGAACGCTTGTTAAGCATCAGTGTACTTGGACTGGATTGACAATAACCGATTCATCTTTTAATCAATCTAATGCAGAACAGTCTCTGGTTCCAGCTTCTCAAATGTGAGACTTTCTTTGTTTTATATGATTTTAAACTGAATGTCTTTGACTGTTGTTTGGACAAATCATGAAATTTGGAGACGTCTCTGGGTTTTGGGGATAATTCGCTGAGCATTTTTCACTCTTTTCTGACTGAACGATTAATCAATGGATCGAAAAGATAATTGACATATTAATCGATGATAGAAATAATCATTAATTGCAGCCCTAGTCACATTGATAGTCATTAGTTGTGTGGAAATAACCTGGTTTGAATTTATTTTCTACGCTCTGTTCCACCATTAGTTGGTGAAGAAGATTGGGGTGAAGAAATAAGATGAAAATGCTTGAAGTTACACTGAAGTAGTATTTTATTGGTGTATTGTTTTGTAATTTGATGTATTTCCAGTTGGAACAGGATGATTGAGAATAACATAAAGTGTTCAAAATTTAAAAAAACAAAGGTTTTCACATGATTTTAAGTCATCATAAATATAAACATTCTTCAACTTACAGCCACAAAGACAAAACCACAGATTCTTTGCATTTCTGTACCATTTTAAATGATGTGTCACCTTAACAATTTGCAAGTTGAGAGGATGTTTTTTTTTAAAGGACGGATGTGATGTGAATGTATTCCCCAAATATCCCCCAAAAAGTCACATACAAAATTTAACATACAAAAACCAAACATTTGTCATTAATGACACAAAAAATGAACTTTATGAGCGAAAGTTTGAAAAAGAAATATATTATGAACTTTTGTGCTCAAATGTATTATTTCATCGATATAATAAGTCAATAATTATTTTCATGACTCTGTCTGTTATTCTGCTGTTTGATTGTTCATCTCACTTCCTGCCTTTCCTCAGGATCGTTCGTGTCTACAGGGGGAAGAAGAACTTCGGCTTCACGCTGCGAGGTCACGCCCCCGTCTGCATCGACTCCGTTATCCCAGGTTCTGCTTCTATATTAAAAACCAGTACAGTACAGTCCTGATAGATGCCTCCTCTCTGTGTGTGGTGGTTTGACCCAAACATTGTTCTGTGTTTGCTGGTGAGAGGAGGGGGGGTGGATGTATTTTATGTGGGTGAGTCTGTTGTGGTGCCAGCCGCTGGGGGTTGAAAGGTGATCAGGAGGTGTTTTTGTGTGTGACTATGAGTGTACCAGGAAGTGGATTTGTCTGACTCACCAATGAAATGTTAAGAGGAAAACACTCAGAACAGGCTGTGCTGTACGGTAACAGACTCTTACAGCAGTCAGTCAGTACTACGCAGTTACATTCAGCAAATTTACACAGACTTTTATCTGGAGTTTTCTTAATATCTTGTTTAATTTTCATATATAGTATATAGCTTGTTTGATTCAGGTTTATTTTTATGTTCAGCACCATCAAATCATGCTGAGATAATGAGTGTATTGTCATGATGCATTATTGTTTTGATTTAGGAAAACAAATACAAATTCAAACCTCTTACAAATAAGATATAACATGAATAAAGAGTTGTTATATGTTAAACATCACATAGTTTTATAATACTTTCATACTTAATACATTTTGTTATCATGTACTATTTATCATAATGTCGTAAACTATAATTTGATCATGATTTTGCATATAAGTGATTCTAGGTAAAAATTTTGAATCTATCACTTTGACTACCTTTATCTAATGGACGCCCACAGCAGAGCATATAATGTGCTCGCTCTGCAATGCTTCTACAAACTCATAACAAACAACCAAGACATGATAGCAGATGCCATTATATAGAGATATCAAAATCATTTCTTTAAGAAATAGTGCAACATTTTGGGAAATACGCTTATTTGCTTTCTTGCCAAGAGTTAGATGAGCCGGTTAGCTTAGTTTGGCATAAAGACTGGAAAGAGAGGGAAATAGCTAGCCTGGCTCTGTCCGGAGGTAACCTAATCCACCCACCAGCACCTCTAACGTGTTGTATCTCATCAATCCGTATACATTTACATGTTACGTTTACATCTAAAGTGTAAAAACAACTATTTGTGTTTTTTTACCAGAAAATATGTGCATAATCCCATAACATAATTCCCTTTAAAGAACCAGAAATTAGCATTTTCATGTTTCAGATTAAGGGACCATGTTTAGTGAGTTTTAGAGGTGTTGGTAGGCGGGTTTTGTTGCCTTTGGACAGAGTCAGGCTAGCTGTTTCCCCTTGTTTCCAGTCTTTGTGCTAAGCTAAGCTAACTGGCTGCTGCCTGCAGCTTCATTTTGAGCAGAAAGATACGAGTGTGGTTTAAATCCTCTCGTCTAACTCCGTCAGAAAAGAGAATATTTCCCAAAGTGTCAAACTATTCTCTTAAGGTTATTGAATTCTGATCATTTTTAGCATTTTGTGTCAATACAAATAACTTTTCTTTATACATTATAAAATTTTTTATTGTTTTATTTTTTAATCAGTGTGGTCGGTGCATCTGCAGTTGGATTGTTTCCCCTGCTGAATTAATTTTTGGATAAAATACAACTCGCAGCTTTTTACCAGAGAGATTATTGGCATGAAAATCAAACACTCAGTTAAATATTTGTCGGGTTAATTGCTACTAAGAGCTTTTGGTGAACGCGTTAATTACATTCATTTTTTAAATTTCCAGCAGTAAAATGTTATTTAATTAACTCTTATTGCTTTCACAAATAAAAGTAGCAGACAAGAGAGGCTGTGAAGTTACTGTTGTGGGAATTTGCCAGGTTCCTCTGTACGGAGGGAGGTGTTTGTGTGTGAGTGTGTGTGTGTGTATTTGATGATGACGGCACTGTTCCCGCCCACCATCATCTCCCACCATCATGTGCTGAAGCGGCCAGAGCGGACTGACTCAGTGGGCCTTATGGAGGTTGATATGGAGATAGTGGGGGTGGATGGCATGTCTCTCATCGTGATCTGAACACAGATCCTGTACTGATAACCACAAACCATAAACTACAAACTCCATGATTTAAAGTCTGCCTCGTGGCCTGTGAATGTGCTTAAACCTTAAACGTGCTTAAACGTTATCACATGAAGAGTTTCTTACATCCAAACTTTACTTTGACATTTAATGTGAGGACAATTCAGCAGTGAGTTGACAGATGAGGAGGCGATGGCGGATGGGTACAGTGCAGTCGGAACAGATACCACTGGGGATTGTTTTGACAGCACTGCTTCCTTACATAATAAGATTTAGCAGATCTCCTCATTTGTTGATGGGCTTTGTTGGATGCCATACACAGATTGACAGCATCACATTAGTCACCATCTTTCCCCGTTCTGCCCGTCTGTTCAGTGCACCTTGTTAGCTGGTGAGGTTGTGCCAGGATCTGTTTTCAATCTCTGATTGATGTTTGATTTTCTGCCATCTTTGTCTCCCTCTCAGATAGTCCTGCTGAGGAATGTGGACTGAAACCAGGCAACCGCATCCTCTTCCTCAATGGACTGGACATGAGGTTTGTCTTTAATGGAGAACATCATAATTATTATTATTAGCAGCCGTAGTTGTAGTAGTATTTTGTCTTTGCCTTCTGTCCAAGTTCTTGAACTGAGGCAGTATATTTAGAGATATCAGGGCTTGTTTTTCTCCAGGAGAAGCCATCTGCTGCCACTATGAAAAACATCTTTCACAGTGCCAGATAATCCATCACAGAACAGCTTTTATTTGGTTTTGTTACAGTTTCTCTAATCATTATTTAACTGTTTCTGAGCGGAGTTTTTCAACTTAGATGCCGGATGTGCATCGCGTGTCCTCAGGAGAAAATGAAAGCTTCAGCCATGAAAATAAACCCTCAAAAATATGTAGTTTTACAAAAATCACATCCACCTCCTCTGATTTTGGATGTATTGTGTGATACAGAGGAAAGAGCCAGAATGGATGGGAGATTTTAAAATAAAAAAAACCTAATTACATCATTAACCTAATTGGAAACTCATTTGGAAAAAAATCGAACACATAGACGGATGTACTGGAAATAGGCTGAATAATTTGACATTTTGGGAAATATACTTATTCGCTTTCTTGCCAAGAGTTAGATGAGAAGGTCACTCTCATGTCTGTAGACTAAATATGAAGCTACAGGCAGCAGCCGCTTAGTTTAGCTTAGCTTAGCATAGCTTAGCATAGAAACTGGAAACAGGGGCAAGCAGTGTTGCGGTGTTACGTGGGAGTTATATGCTAGACGATTTCTTGACCAGGTGACAAAAAGGCAGCACAGAGCCAGGCAAGCTGTTTCCCCCTAGTTAAAGTCTTTGTGCTGAGGTAACTGGCTGCTGGCAGACATGAGAAAGTTATTGACCTTATCCAACTCTTGGCAAACAGCTAGTAGTTTGGGAAAACAGCAAGCCTGGCTTTGTCCAACAGCCACAAAATCTGCCTACCAACACCTCTAAAGCTCAATAATTAACATGTTGTTTGTTGTCTTGTTTGTTTAGTCTGTACAAAAACTCTAAATGATGGTTTTACAGGGGTTAATGTGCTGGAAAGAAATGGAGGCGGGTTAGCGGTTCCAGTCTTTATGCTAAGCTAACTGGCTGCTGGCTGTAACTTCATAATTCGTGTACAGGCATGAGTGGTATCAGTCTTCTCATCTGGCTCTTGGCAAGAAAAGGAATAAGCACATTTCCCTAAATAACGAACTATTCTTCTAACCCTGAATGTCTCTGTATTCTCCTTTAACTTTGACATGTGGCTGTGCAGGTACAGTATGTATGTATGGGGTGATGCACGTGAACGCAGCCTTTATGTAAACAGAACTTTTCTTGTGGGTGTAGTCATCGTTTCTCGTGTGGACTTTACAACTTCTTGACCTTCTGCTCTCTGGATTTTCAGAGAGTTAGTGTGGGAGTGCAGATAAGACATTCAGCGTGGATGAAATGGAATTGCACCTATACGAGCTCAGCAGATACAGCATATCAACCAATATATCAGCCAATATATCCAGAGCTGTGTGAAGAAACAGTATTACTCATTCTGCCACCCTGATAGCCATGTGAAAGACGAAGGATCGCAGATCGCTGTTCCCATGGCTCCCTGATGTACTGATTTGATTGGCGCTGTATAATTTCGTTGCTCTCCCTGATAACACGGTGCTGCGGCAGTAGGAGGTGATCAGCAAAACAGAAATGTTCACCAGAGACCGAAAGAAAATAAAGTACAAGATATGTGGGAGCTTTCAGCGTCGTGTTTACAAAGTGAGCATATGGTGTATGGCATCTACAAAATGTGGAAAATTAGATATTTGTAATATTAATGTGAACATGTTTGTACACTCATCTCAGGTGTATTTAAATGTATAAGAATCCTCTGTCTCAACTCCATCATCTTCATCTTTCTGTTACAACTGAGGTGAGCTAGTTTGTTGAAATCATTCAGTCCAGCATCACAGACTTGGACTTACCTTGTCAATGATCATGTAAAGAATAAAATGTTCTCACTCTTACCTTGATATAACAGTAAGTGTGAACTGAGTCTTACAAGGGCTTGTAGAGAAGTCACCACGTTGCCGGGCAGATTCAGTGCCAAGAATCAATGCATTTCACAGTTTAACAGTTTGTATGTTTTGTTCATGGCTTGATATTAATTTCTTCGAAAAATTTAGATTTTAGATTTTAATTTAGTTTTTTAGAGATTAGTGATTATGTATCTTTCACATGATTTTACTCTGAAGATTAATTATTTTTTTATATTTTTTCATTACCTAGTTTACCCATCTGCTTTAGGAAATCTCATCTCCTTTTTTTTTTAAATCTATTTATATGCATAAAATAACAAAACATCTCAACTTAAAGATCCTCGTACTAGCTTTTTCTGAGCTTTCAGCAGCATCTCACAGTCTTCATCAGTGAATGTAACTGGCTCAGGTGTTATCATGTAAAGTGTGGAACATCGGTCACGTGTTCACAATTATACAGTTGGAATCATATATAATTAAATATGTTTATATTATATCATTATGGGGCTTGGAGGCTGTATCAAAGCTTTGTGTGGAAGGATATATCGGTGCTTTCCAACCTAGGGTTCAGGATCTATTGCTACACAAAGTTATGTTTATTTTTCCATACTTTCCTGTAATATTTGCTTTTTTCTTGGAAATTACTGGATATTTTTACTTTTTTACAAAATTATTCAGATACTGTATAACAAGGGGAAAGAAACACTCTTTTGGTTTTACTGGTAGACCTTTGTTACATGATTGTGTCAGTTTGTTAGAAGCCATGCAGTAGATTTCATCATTTCATCTGCTTTATAGCTAAAAGTCCATCAACTCTCCATCATTTCCTCCTGTTTGCTCTCTTCTCTCTCTCTTTGTAGGAACTGTTCCCATGAGAAAGTGGTGTCCATGCTGCAGGGCAGCGGGGCGATGCCCACTCTGGTGGTGGAGGAGGGTCCGTCTGACTACTCCTCAGACCAAACCGACCCAGACGAATCTCCGAGCCTGGCTCCCACCACATTACCACGCTCTAGGTCAATACACACCAACAAAGCCGACATTTGGATTTGACATTTCCAGTAGTTCATGGTCTGCAGGGACAAACAAACTAACATCAGACCCCACTGTCAAGTGACACTGCATTTTTTTGAGTTTAAATATGAAAAATAATGATAACTTCCACTGTGCCTGCTGTGCAGGTCTCCAGCCCTCAGTTCTCTGCAGTGGGTGGCAGAGATTCTTCCACCCAGCATCAAAGTCCACGGGCGGACCTTCAGCCAGCAGCTGGAGCACCTGCTGACCATCCAGGAGAGGTACACAGTCTGCAAGGCCCTGGAGACCTTCTTCCAGCACAGGTCAGTGGGATGGAGTGATAGATCTATAAATTGATGTAGACAGAAAGCCTGGAAGGATGCATGAGGATACTGCAGCTTTAAGTTCAGTTTTCAGCATCTGTCAGACTATCTTTGTAAGAAAACTCTATTAACTATGTAGCTTACATTGACGTAGCTGTTAAAAATGTAGCTGTTGCCTGGGAAACCATGTTGTTACCATACTCAATACATCAGGCTGCTACTGTAAGGATGTTCTTAATGCAGGTGAAAGAGAGAGCTGGAGAAAATAATGAACGGCGAGAGGAAAAGCAGTGAAAAAAGAAATGCACATAGCTAAGCAGGAAGTGTATTCCTCCCATTAGGCACTGATAACATTTCCTCAAGGATGAAAGCTTAAACATAAGAGATGGATAGAGCATTAGCTCTGCAGATGATGCTGCAGGATTAGAGCAAAATACCATAAAGTGAATTCTACAGTATGTGCATACAGTATAAACACCCAAAGGCATAAATCCTACCATAACTGACATCCCTGTTATCCTCCCACCTTTTCATAATCTTTTTTCATCCTGTATCTCATTCTCAGCTGTATGTGTCATTACAGATGCAAAGAATATGAAGTCAAGTCAATTACCCAGCAGAAACAGGGGTTGGTTATGTAAAGATGATGTTTATGTGTATGGATGCATTTTGTGTGTGTGTGTTTGCAGGAATGTGGACACTCTGATCGTAGACGTGTTTCCGGTGTTGGACACTCCGGCCAAACAGCTGATCTGGCAGTTCATCTACCAGCTACTGACCTACGACGAACAGGGGCGCTGCCAGGGCAAGCTGTCACGCTTCCTGGGTTTCAAGAGCAGCGGTGAGCCAAAAACACTACATGGAAATGATCTGCATTCAAATACAGATACAGTATCAGCAGTTTACCAACAGCAGAATCTTACTGTGGAGTTCCTTATCGGCAGGTTAGATTTCTATCATCCTGATCATTCAAAATATGTGCTCAAAAAACAGCTGATGAAATTGAAAAACAAACTTTTATAATTAACTACCTGATGTTTTTATAATTAATACGGGCACAAAGGAGCAGCTGTGCACAGTTAGCTTGTGAGTAACAAAAATGCGATGCTGAATGTGTGTGTGTGTGTGTGTTTTACAGCAGTGTTGGAGCCTGACGTAGGTCCGGAGCACCACCGGCGGAGCAGCTCCATGCGCGTGACGGGGACGTCGTACCGTGGCATCGTTCGAGAGAGGAGCTCTGACGACTGCATCATCGGGACTCACCTGGGAATGGGTACGCTGCACATAACAACAACAGCACAGCGCTTTGTGCCTGTAGCACAAAATCACTATAATCTCCACGGGGTTGGTTGGGTTTATACCAAAGTTTCAGTAGTTTTCCAGCTCCATTCAGGATCAAAAACTTCTCACCTGAATGGGAATTTAAGACACTCTCAACTGAACAGAGGCATCAACAACATTTTTTCCACAGACGTTATTGTCTGTTTCTTAAAACCTCACTGACTAGCACTGCTGAGCTTCAAATATTGACTATTGCATGAGTGTCTTGAGTGACACTTGACTCCTAAAGCTTTCTTAAACTGTGATCCCACTCTTATTACACTTCCTCCTCTGGATAGGATTGAATATAGATTACTTTTCTTTGTCTTTGTCTTTTGGATCCTCTACTCTAGTCAGCTCCCTTACTTACATACGTACTACTCTCTCTTGTGTCTTTGTGCTGTTACAATTCCTGCTGGTTTCTGAGGTCAGTAGTAGCAGAGGTCAGTAGTAGCAGAAGTAGCACCCAAATCACAGCAGCTGAAGAGGGAAACAACTTTGCTCACTTATGATCAGAGGAAGTGTTAATTGTTTGTGTAAAATGAGCAGCTTTGGGGTATTTATTCATTTGTATCTCATTATGCAGATCTCTGCCTCTACGGATAGTACTCTTACTTAAAGTGGCTGTGATATATATTTTTATAATAACAATGTATCACATGACAATGTGAAAGGGGTCACTTGTAGCGGTGATTTGTAGAATTATCGACTGAATCTGCAGCTCCCCTCGGCTTTACAGAGCTTTATAGTGAGTTTCAGCTCATTGTTTAGCTGCCCGGTTTTGGTTCACTGTCACAGCTCTCGTAGCGTCGTTTTTGGCCGCAGCAGGCAGCTGTTTTCTCAGCTCCAAACAGCAGACAAACACAGTTAGAGACTAGCTGGTGAACATTGTGGAGCATTTAGCAGCTGAAGAGCCAGATATTTCTCTCAGGAGTTGGTAGAGATCAAAAACAGAGCGTGAATATTGAACTTACATTCTCCAGGTGGCTCCACTTTAATGATATTGTTGCGCCATAACTGCTGGATGTGTAAAAAGCTAACCATTGCGCCATATCAACTTAAAAGGTGATGATATGTCAGTAATTTCCGCTGCCCCCAAGCAGCCCAAAAAAATCAGTTATGACAGGTTTAACAACAGTAAAGTGATTCGAGTTTTTGTTACTTTGTTATGAAAGCTGCTGTAGATCTTCTCTTCATTATTAATTCAGTATTATTGCATCTTTTTTGGGTTGGAATCCCTGGACATACAAGGAAAGCCTGCATAGAGACAGTAAATGAGCTTCCTTCAGCAGCTACTGTACTATTAATATTCCCTTGAGCAAGGCATCTAACCCCCAGTCACACCAGTTGAGCTGCTCTGAGCTCAGTAATAAGGCTGTATTTGCACTGGTCAGCTCCCAGATGGTGTGTAAGTGTGTAATTGTTCGAGCGTGCAGCAGACTGTTGCTGAAAAGGATGTGTGCTCAGCAAATCCTCTGTGGATACTTGAATGCTACATAAGACCAAAAATGCCATCACCAGTTCATACATTAAGTCCATATCCCAGCTGTCTTTGCTTTTGATAACGTCCCCGAGCGTTCAGTTTGGAAGCACACACAGTGTTTATTTCCAGCTGAGGCTGTTTGAGGGGTCAGGTATTTCATTTGCGGTTTCCCCTGTTTTCCATTGCCATTGCTAACTCCTGCTCCAGGAGCCAAGCTTTTGCCTTTTGCTCCTCCATGCTGTTCTGTTCTGCTTCATCCTCTCTCCCCTTTTGGCTTTTGGGGGGGGGGTGGATGGAAGGAAGGAGGAGGCTTACGTCCATGTGTCTCTGTTCATGCCTTATTGTGCCTTAGGAATTCATGTGGATGAATCTGGGAGCCCGGAGGAGAGGCAGTCAGGAGATGGAACCTCCTTCCCCGAGTCCCCTGACCTCAATCATGTAGGTATAACTGCAGCTTTTCAGCGCCCACCTACTCAGCAACTGGCATAATGAATGCTAGTTATGTTATCTGTGCTTTCTGCTCTCACATCATTTGAAGGTCTGCTCGTAATTATTGCAATTCAACAGGCGGTATTAAATTTGACATGTGGCTGCAGTTAACCTGTGGTCGGCAAATTGCTCCTAAAACGCTTAAAAGCAGCAGACCCTCAAAGCAAATGTGTCACAGCAATTGTGTGCTAACCAGCTGACCATGCCTCCACCCGTAGATGACAGGTGTGTACACGGAGCTGGAGAACGTGTACGCAGGGAAGAGTGTGTCGCCACTGCAGGGTGGCTCCTCGGCAGAGCCCGAGGGCCCGGGACAGACTGAGGCCTACGGGCGCTCTCTCTCCCCCCTCACACTCCCCCCTCTCACAGGTACTCAGGGGCTGACACACACGCCCAAACACTCAATTGCACGCACACACACGACGTGCACATGCTTTCATCAGTGGTTCACAACCATGTGCCATTTAGGCCTGATGCATTTGCAGAGTGAATTGTTGAAATCAGATATAGTATTTGGCAGGAATGAAAACTGCATAACTTTGGGCTTCAATGGCACATTGATGCCATGTTCATGTCACATTAGATTTGCTGTAAATACAAGCTGCTAGATCAGGAAAAACATTAATGTGATTGGTAATACACAGTGGTAATGGTGGTCATTCCCAGTGGTGGAAGAAGTATTCAGATCCTTTACTTAAGTAAAAGTACTAATACCACACTGTGAAGGTACTCCATTACATGTAAAAGTCCTGCATTGAAAATATTACTAAGAAAAATTTACTTACAGTGTCAAAAGTAAAAGTACTCTTGGTGCTGAAAAATGATCCCTGTGAAGGGTATTATTATTGTATTATTATTACTGATGCATTAATGTGTAATTACCATTTTGCTGTTGTGGTTTGTCGAGGTGGATTTGAACTATTTTATATACTGCTGGGTAGTTTAATTTATTTTACTTACAAAACTATGCTGAATTTATAAAACATGATGCATTGTTATCATGTTTTATAAATTCATCATATGTTTTGTATGGAAAATCTGTCAGATAAATGTAGTAGAGTAAAATGTACAATATTTGCCTCTGAATTGTAGTGGAGTAGAAGTATAAAGTAGCATACAATACTCAAGTACTCAAGAATACTCAAGAGCCTGAGTACCACAGATTTGTACTTAAGTACAGTATTTGAGTAAATGTACTTAGTTACTCACCACTACTGGTCATTACAGGTGACAAACATGGCATTAGATCGACTGACCTACTAAACATGTCACATATATTAGTAATGTTTGCATAAATTAAGTCCATGCTACTTAAATATGTATCTTTTCATCTGCAGCCTTGTGTTTATGGTTGATTTAACATTTATAAAATCACTTTGGATGTTTAAACCAGTTGGTTTTACTAATCTGATGTGAAAATGGCACGAGAACTACTGATTTTTGAATGGGTTAAAGTTAGAACTCATTCAAATTATTCTACAATCTACACGTGCATATAAGCCTGTAGTTTATCAGTGTGTTGCCATGGTAACCTCTCAGACGAAAGGATCCTCAAGGTGACAACGTGATCAAGAATGTTGTGCATAATTCCTTGAGGGAATAAGTAGCATAATGTATAAGCCGAGTCCTTCTGAAATTCTTGATCTAACATCTGCAGTGTGTCAAATACCAATAATACCACAGGCACCATGCTGGCAACCATCTATGATTTCCTACTTTACAGGTAACCGTAAATCCGGCCTGTCCCTGTCCTGGAAGGAGCCTCTCCCCACGCCTGTGTATGAGATCCACCACCAGAGCAGCGTGGACTCCAACCCCTACGTCAGCCTGGAAAGCCCCCCCGCCTCCCCTCAGCCCTCGGAAGGCGGTCCCAACACGCTGACCCGCCGCAAGAAGCTGTTCACCTTCTCCCGCCCGCCTCGCAGCCGGGACACAGACAAGTTCCTGGACGCTCTGAGCGAGCAGCTGGGCCACCGGGTCACTCTGGTGGACGACTTTGTACCCGGGGAGAACGACTATGAGGAGGTGAGGAAGACCCACCTCCAATCTACTGCACCATCATCAGCTATATTTATGCATACACATTTTTTTGTGTTAAGCCTACAATGTTAGTAGTATACGTTTCAATATCTCGTTATTCCTAGCTCCGTGATACCTTGCATGAATTATTGGTGTGACTTCAGTTATTCCTTTCGCTGAACCAACAACTGTAGGTGTGTTTCCATCCACCTGTTTGTAATTTTCACATATAAAACCTGGAAATGCCAAAAATTCGAAAAAATCTTGAAATATCGTAAAAAAGTTGTGCCCTCTTCTTCTGCAATGGTATAATGGCACCCGACTGGAGAAGGACAATTGGCGCCACCTAATGTTTATGTTGTTTACGTCTGTTAACGGTAGTGGATGGAAACGAGCATTCATTCGCATTTTCTTCTTCAAGCTGTGTTCCCACATCATTTATTCCCCAAAAACCTCCATGAAAAAAGGGAAGACACCTGTAGCATAGCGCTAACTCTCGCAGATGTCGGTTCAGTAAAAGGAATAACCGGAATCTCTGCCGAGAATTCACGTAAGGTATCATAGAGCTAGGAATAATGAGGATATTAATTTCTATTTTGAATTTAAAGCTGCTACATGTGTCATTTTTTAAATACAAATAAGTTATATTTTTAAATTAAATGTGGTACCTTAGTATAATTGCTGTAAATTGTTAATAAAATGATTGGCAGGTTCTATCTCATGCCAGCAATGCTATTTGTACCCTCAATGGTAATTATACTAATGTCTCATAGTTACTGTGGTACTACTTTTATAGAAAATATTACATGTAGCATCATTTACAGACAATCTAACTGTTGTGAACGTGCTTATTATCATTTAATAAGCACGTTCACACTTGACTGAAGTAATTACGTTGTAGTGTTGCATGTTTACATTAGAGCAGCTCTAATGTACGCTACAATGAACACTTGTGTCACATGAACAGATATATCAAGGTGGTTGTCATGGTTTCAGAAGAAGAGGGGTGCTTGTAAGTAAAACATGATACTCAGTTATACAGTAGAGTCTAATTTTATCTGCCTATTTCTGACTAGAAATCTAAGGTTATAATGAGCTGCCGGCTGATTAAATCATGAAACAAACACAGCTGTGTTACGTCTTCGTGTTTGTTGTCAGAAATGGGGAGAGCAGCATATTGTACAGTACATAATTCACTGGGTTGCATGTATTTTAAAACTGATCTTTTTAGTGTTATTTTCACTATTTTACAGTCAATTTTACATTTCTTGTGTTCCGTAAATAGATGGGTTGAGGTACTGATAATATTAAAGTGCATGTGTTTTAAAATTACTTTATTTTATTTTGTTGTTTTTTATGTTTTTCTGTCCCATAAGTAGGTAAAAAAAGAAATACTGTAGATACAGATTGATAAGAGTATGAAACTAAAAAGAGCCACAATGCTTTTTTCATTTTTTTTATTTTAAGACAGCAGTGCGTTAGAGCGTGTGGAGGTGAAAGTTGTGGTTATCAGGTCTAATGGTGCACCTCTCCTCCCTCCAGATGAGTTTCCAGGATGACCAGGACCTGGGCTTCATGCCTCGGCAGCTCAGCAGTGCCAGCAGTGAGGATCACAGCAGCAGCGACGAGGCCTCCTCTCCCTCCTACTCCTCAGGATCTGAACCCATCCCACCACCTCCCACCCAGAGCCCCCCGCCTCCCCCGCCTTTCCAGGCTCTGATACCGCCTCCTGTTCAGTTCACTGACCCCCTGCCGCCGGTCCGCTTCTCCCCTGAGCATGTCCCTCGCAGCCGGATGCCCTTCCAGCCGCACCACCCCATCATCCCTCCTCCTCCGCCCCCTCCGAGGACCCTCCTGTCCAGCCGCTCTCCTCTACACAAAGTGCTCCCCACCAGAGAAGAAGCAGAGAAAACTCACCAGCGCTTCCAGGCCACCTCTACCCGCCTCTCGCACGGCCACACCACCCTGGGCTCCACCACCCTACGCTCCTCCCAGCCGTCCCGCCCCTGCTACCTCCCCCGGCAGCTCAGCCAGCCCCAGCCCATCCTCCAGCCGTCCCCCCAGCCCTCCCCTCAGCCACTGAGACCGAGCCAGCTCGTCCTCCAGAGGCACCACCAGCTCCACCACCAACACAGCTACCAGGGCCCGCTGCCGCCGTCCCTCCAGGATCCAAGCCCGTCCCAGTGTCCGAGCAAAGGCTCCGCGGGCTCCTCGCTGCTCTCCCAGCCTCCGGCCTCTCACTCCACCCTCCCCAGTCACACTAAAACCTATGAAACCCCACGGCAGGAACACCCGTCTCAACAGGTAACATCTGCATTTACAGTAATTTTTAAAACATGATGAGTGTATACTCTAAACCTAACTTTTTCCTGGAACACATGACACAAATGAGATATCAACCAGAACAAACATGGAAAGTTAAAACACAGGGAGTGCAGCAACGCCACAGCAAAGAACGCCTAGCAACAGAAGTGTCACAGAAAAAGTCAAGGATTGGCGTCATGCAAGCTTCTACTTTAAAGTTTGGATGCTATATTTGGCATCACACAAAAAACATACTGAATGTTTTGGCAGTTCACCCATTCTTTGCCTCTGTCACACATTTCAAGAGAACATAATAAGATCATGATAACCAAAATATCTCTTTTTTTAAAAGGAAATATGCAAGAAAAAGAAGGTAAATCTCAAGCAAATATTAGCATCTGCTCTGTGATCACACATATGGTTGTTTGTCTTTGGCCAAAGCCTAATTGGACATTCATTTTGTTTGCTGCAACTGACGGAGAGTTTATTAACAATCTCTCGAGTGCACTGCATCCCCTGAGGTTTTGGCATGTAGTGGTAGAAGGCGTAGTTGTGAGCTGTTGTATTTGTACTATGCACAAACAATATTTGCTGATTAAAATATCTTGTAAATTAAAAATTTGATCTCCAAGGCACCGCCACCCCCACCTCCACCCCTGCCCCCACCCTGTGACCCGCCTCCGCTGCCCAAACCAGGCCACCACGCCTCGGACACCAACCACATGAGTGTGAAGAGGCTGCGTTGGGAGCAGGTGGAGAACTCTGAGGGAACCATATGGGGTCAGGTGAGTGGTGAACTCTTACTCCATTACATTCGTCTTAGATAAAAAAAAGTACGCATGACTCTGTCTGACAAACCGAGTATCTTACATACAGTAAATACAGTAAACAATTATTACTTGTGAATCTTCCCACCTCGGCTGTGAATTCTCTCACTCCTCCTACGTTTCTCTTCCCATATTTGGAAAGACCTACTCATCTACTCTGTTGTGTCTCTGATGAGTCATGGCGGCATCCAAGTCAAAATCTTGTTTTTGTAAACAGAATATGGTGGATCTTGTCTGCTCATATCTACCAAAATGTTGGACTTCCCAGTCCTGCTTTACAGCCCTATCAGACATGGATACAGCCTGCGTATAAAAAATATTTTTAGACAGCTACTTCTCAGTCACAAACCCTCGACTGTGTCTGTGGAGAGTACAGAGTGTGTCCTTGTCTCCTTGTTTAGCTTGGAGAGGATTCAGACTACGACAAGCTCACTGACATGGTGAAGTACTTGGACCTTGATCTGCACTTCGGGACTCAACGCAGATCCAGTAAGTTGTTGTGTACTTGCGATCGCCCTTTATCATACTGCATCGTCATCATCAGCGGCATATATTTTTATTTACATCGTGCTTAATGTCACACAGTGATAACACTCATAACTGTCAGAGGACTACTTCACAGTAAAAGTTAATGTGTTTTTATTGACATCTCCTGTTTTGTTTGTACCTTCACAGTTGTGATGTTCTCCATAAGCTGTTTTGGAGCTGCTCCATTCACCTGTTCATCAAATCCATTCTCCATAAGGCACCATACCCACCCACCCCCACCCCTCTCCTCAGTAATAACACACCTCTGCCACAGGAAAAACACACCTTTGCTATTATTTATTGATATCCCTGACATTTTGGCCTCGAGCGACTCAACTGGCAGAGCTGTGTTATTAACCCATCAACCTGCCACATGTAGCCTCTGTGTGTTTGTGTGTGTGTGTGTGTGTGTGTGCGCAGACCCCCGGTGCCTGGAGAACACATCCTTACACTGTTGTTGAACTTATCAGTCTCTCCTCCAGAGCCGGCCTTCTTGCCAGAGAACTTTAAAAAGAAAGACGTGATGGAGATTCTGTCTCATAAGAAAGCCTACAATGCCTGTGAGTACCACGAAAAACGCACGGCTGCAGGTCGCACACACACCTTGAAGTGTGCGAGGCTGCGGCGAAATAACACATATTACAGTATTTTATGGTTGATTTGAGAAGCCAAACTGACTTGCTAAAGTCTTACCCATAAAAAATAAAAAATTCTGCTCTTACACACCAAGTGCAAAACACCAAGTGCCAAATGGACCAGGAAAATGTGGTAGCACAAATGATTTACTAAGGCAGCAGGGCATCATGCACTGTGTTATATCACTACATCTGGAACTGCACTCCAGACACATTCTGCCAGTGAAGGGTTCATAGCAGTTCAGCGGTGGGATTTCTGTGAGAAGTTTAGAAAATAAATGGTCATGTAGTGATCTTGACTCCACTGCTTCGACCACAGTTAAACTCAGACAGACGATCATTATGGGAAAGGAAAAAGAAATGTAATACAGTTTTTCTCCATTGACTTGACGCACTTCTGCCAACTATTACTGCAAACGCAGTAATGTAGTGATCACAAGTTCAAATGCATTCAACTTGTAATGCTGCATCACACAGTTCTCACTTCTTTTCGCACAACTATCACAAAGAAATATGGCTTGCAAAACATTTAACACGAGTGCACATCCTGAAGTCGGTGTCAGATCTGCTCACAATATTCTCAGTATCAGTGAAACACAACAGAATCAGAATCAGGTTTATTTAAGTAAGTTTTCACCTTGATATTTGGTGCATAACAATAAATAAGAAGATAAAAAGAAAGTACTGCAAGTCAAGAAGCATAAATATAAAGTAGAAAAATGTACACTAAAAAATATGTACAATATGTCTGTTTTTAAAATGAAAGAGCTGTACAGTTTGTGCAAGAATGTGCAAAATATTGACCAATGAATGTGCAAAAGTTCCCAGTATGAAGTATAAAGAATACATGCGATGTACAGAGATAATAATCCAAAAAATGTACGCCTAGAAACAAATGTGGAGACTGTACGTTAATGTAACGTGTAGTGTCTATGGGGGGATAAGAGTCAGTGTCAGTGGGGGTCCCAGTGCTTGTTTATGAGGCCAGCTGCAGACGGGAAGAAACTGTTCTTGTAGCGTGAGGTTTTGGTCCTGATGGACCGCAACCTCCTGCCAGAGGGGAGCGTCTCAAAAAGTTTGTGTCCCGGGTGGGAGGGGTCGGTCACAATCTTTTCTGCTCGGCTCAGGGTCCCAGAGGGGTGACAGATTGCAGCCAGTCACGGTCTCAGCAGAGCGAATGATACGCTGCAGTCTGCCCCTGTCCTTGGCGGTGGCAGCAGCATAGCAGATGGTTGTCCAGCTTTGTCACAGTGTCATACATAATTTTAGGATTTATTTCTTAGTGGCAGTATCTTGAATGTTCTGTACACAGTGAGTGTAAATAGTATAGTGTATATAACGAAAGAAAAAGTACAAAGTCTCCTCTATTCAAGAATATCAGATGTGACCCTGCTGCTTCACTGTTATATTATGTAGATTATACTGTATTATATTGTGGATGATGGGTTCACCTTCCTGTGTAAGAAGGATTTGTTCTGCTATCATCACGCCTATGGTTGTTTTTTTAATTTACTGTTGTTAATTACCAGGTTTATACTGGGATTTTGGATTTCATAGTCAGTCTGACACAGAAACATAGTAAGAAATATGAATAATACACAGTGGAAATCATCAGAAAGGGATGAAAGGTTTTGTCTGCAGTTGGGAACAGTAATCCTCTTTGTAATGTGAAAAAACAGATGTAAATCCTCCACATCTCCCCCCGCTCCCCTTCTCCTCCTCTCTGCAGCCATCCTCATCGCCCATCTGAAGCTCTCCACCACCGAGCTGCGTCAGGTCTTGATGAACATGACCACCGACCGGCTGGAGCCCGCTCACATCAAGCAGCTGCTGCTCTACGCTCCCGACGACGACGAGGTCAAACAGTACGAGCAGTTTGACCAGGACCCGGCCAAACTGAGCGAGCCCGACCAGTTCATTTTCCAGGTACACCCGCAAAAAAACTCCCCAGGCGAGCAAAGTTTTCAAAAGCGAGACGGAATGATTTGAGTAAATGAGTGTTTTTGTACGTTTCAGATGCTGATGGTGCCTGAGTATAAGACCCGTCTGCGGAGCCTCCACTTCAAGACGACCCTGCAGGAGAGGACGGAGGAGATGAAGGTCGCGTACGATTACATCTACAAGGCTTCAGTGGAGCTGAAGAGCAGCAAGAAACTGGCCAAAATCCTGGAGGTAAACATCCAGAGCAGGGAACATGAATGCGAAACAATCAGTCTGTGTGTTAACAGTGGTTGTTAAGTGCTTTTTTTTGCCCACAGTTTGTACTCGCAATGGGGAATTACCTGAACAATGGCCAGCCCAAGAGCCATAGGACAACCAGTTTTAAGATCAACTTCCTAACTGAGGTACAGCATTGACACCTGTGCTTCAGCTGTGTTATGTTCATCTTTATTTTGGGTTTTTAGTCATTCATTCTTTCCTTCTATCTTGCAGCTAAGCACAACCAAAACAGTAGACGGGAAATCTACCTTTCTCCACATTCTGGCCAAGTCTCTGTGCCAACACTTCCCTGAGCTGCTCAACTTTTCCAGAGACCTTACAACAGTGCCTCTGGCAGCCAAGGGTATGATAATGTTACTGCAGCAGAGCTCTTTAACTCTGATTTCCTTCCTGGAAATCATTTAGTAGCAGAACGTAGTCGATCCATCCTGTGAAATGCTAATTTCGGCACAGTACACAGTGTGCTGGATGCCACTGCAGCTTTGGCAGACTTTACTAAAAGCATCTGATTTAATGTAGATTTATGCTGTGTTTGTGCAAATTACTGTTTTAATGTACGTCTTTATAATTAACCACGATAATGGTTTGCATATTCTAATTTCACATCGTAAAACTGTTCATTTAGACTGCTGGTTGTTAAAAGTCTGATTTGAATTTCCTTGCTGCTGTTTTACAATCATTAGACCACTTATGGGTGTTCAATAACTGCTACTGTTTTGGTAACTCACTTAATATTTCCATGTAACTTGTTCAGTGAACCAGAAGGCCATCACAGCAGAGCTGAGTGACCTTCACTCCACCATCCAGGACATCAGGACGGCCTGTCTGAAGATCCCGCCCACCTCTGAGGACCACTTTGCCTCCGTCATGAGCGTACGCTAACAGCTTTAAATATATAATACACATCAAACATATAGACGTGGGGTTTTGAGAGCTACCGCATATACCTTTTCATATTGTTAAAGGAATAGTTGGGAAATGTGATTATTCCCTTTCTTGCTGAGAGTTAGATGAGCAGATTGATACCACTCTCATGTCTGTATGGTAAATATGAAGCTGGAGCCAGCAGCTGGTTAGCTTAGCTTAGCACAAAGACTGAAAACAGGAGGAAACAGCTAGCCTGGCTCTGTCCAAAGGTAAGGTCTAAAGCTCACTAATGAACATGTTGTATCTGGGGTTGTGTGACTATTTCTTGGCTGGGCACAGTAACTTCGTGGAGTCTTGTCATCACTGTGAGGTTGCCAGGCAACCAGCTGAGAAAGATTGTGTGATGTGATTGAAAGCTCCAGAATTGGCCTTGTCCTGGGATTGTCTAATGTTTCCAAGGTAAAGAATGAACTTTCATGCTATTCTATTCTATTCTGTTCATAAAAGGAACAGTCTCTACCAGCCAGGAACAGAGATCCATAGAATTCACAAATAAGTAGGGCGAGCACTCACATATTTTCATCATGCTTGCGTCTTTCTTTTCTTTAATTAAATTAGTAGCAGCAATCCATTACAGTATTCGACTCTACTCTGTTGCTTTCTGCCTTTTACAGTCTTTTACAGTATGTCTGAGGCAGTTTCTTCCGCACAATAAATTTCTCCTCCATTAAATTATATCCAGACCTGTGGCAGATTTCCCCAGGACATTAAAAAATGTATTCTGCTCTCAGCTGCTGGAAAAGTCCAGTTCCACATCATTGATCCCTGTCTAAGAGTGTTATGTTGGAGGCAATACAAAATGCAATATTCTCTTCGCTTCTACGAAGGCTGGCTACAGGCCGAAACTGATACGCTGTTCTTTTTCATTTCACCAACATACCTAATTCATAATGTTAATCATCCAATGAATATTTCATATTTACATGGATAATTATCAATTTGGTTAATTGCATCCAACAGCAAGCCTAATCTTTGCTTCATGTTGTTGTGTGGTCTTGTCTCATCATATAAAACACAATATCTACTCATCCACGGACAAAGAACTGACTGAATGGACTCACCATCATGCATTATGTAGAGCCACTAATTATATACCCTGAATAATTTACATATCATCCAATTAACTATCATTCGCGTGCCTAATAGACGGGGCTGAGAAACGCAGAGGGCACGAGTTTTAATGTGTGTCCGTGTACTTAATTTGTGTTTATGTGTTGCTACAGTGTCTGTACTGTAACTGTACGTATGTGTGTGTGTATTCAGCGTATATGCACAAATGTGTGTGTGTGTGTGTGTGCCCAAATGCTTTTATACTGTATGTAAGCGAGTGTGTCTTCCCCCTGAGGCTTGCTCCTAATCACAGATAGCTGATGCAGAGAGAGAGAGAGAGAGAGAGAGGGAGAGAGAGGGAGAACAGCCGTGGGTAGTGATCAGTGGAGAGAAGGCCATCCCACCCATCTGGAGGATCAGCACACCCTACTGACTTTGTACATGTGTGTGTGTGTGTCTACAGGCTAGATAGTTAGATTGATAGACAATCAGACAGATAGATATGGGGATGGGACGGGACCTTTTTTCATTATCTTTCCTGATATAAGAAGGAGGTGCAAATGTCCAGAGCTACCAGGAGCTAAAGGTTCAGTGAAGTTTAGTTTTGGAATACAGGAACACCAGGTTGGACGCGGGCTCTCCTGGTCCTGTGAAATGGCCATATATTCCAGGACGTTACACAACCATGCAGAGAAACCAAATGTAATTCTGATTTAGTTGCTTGAAAGTATGTGTGTGTGTGTGTGTGTGAGTTGGAACAGTGAATGGGAATGTGTCAAGCTGATGTATGTCCTGCCATTACCACCAATTTCAGCCCAATACATGGGTCTACCTCTGGCCCTCCCTCCTTCTCTCCCAATCTATCGCTCTCTTCACTTTCCTCACCCTCTTTCTTGCTCTGCTTCAATAGTCTGTTTCTCTCTCTCTCTCTCTGCCTGCTGAAGCCCACTGTACCATAGCAAGGACAGCCTATAGTATCTGACTTCAGGGTACTGTACAACACCGTAGAAGCCAGTTGTATAGATACGGCACACAAACTAAAGCATTCACCACACAGTTGAGTATAATATGGTAAAGCACTACAGGGAAGAACAATGCAAAAGAGGGAATTTGAGTGAAATGTTACTTGGAGCTTCAGTACACACTTGTAGCCTGGTGACATAGTGACACTTTAAGATGTATGTGATAATGTTCTTTTTTTCTACAAGCAGGGACATTATATCACCAAAGTCATACTATATTTTGAAATTAGAAAACACATTTTTGCACAATCAGTACAAGCCATTATGGCTGAAACTATACTAACTACTAGCATATGGTAACAGTGATATAGCAGAATTGTTAGTGGAATTGCCAATATACCACTGAGGAGAGAATGAGCCTTTAGAGAGTTGCTAGATTTATGTCCCATGGTGGAGATTATGCTGGCAATTAGCTGTAAATCAGGTTTAAAAAGAAGGTGTGAACACAGCCATTTCTATCTACTAATGGGTCTGATCATTAGGCTGTTGCACATGTGTAGAGTTCGTTACTAGAGAGGCATGCATGGTAAGCATATTCATTCCAATTTAATTCTATATATTCCATAATATATTACATATACATACTTTTAGACTTACATCTACGCATTCTATACATATTTTATACATGTTTTCAGGTACCACAGTATTCAAGATGTGCAGTGTCTATCCCGGTTACTAGCATCATCATAATTATCTTGTGAACAACTGTGTTTTTATGCTGCAAAACAATAAACTTAGCCAATAAGCATCCACCAACAAAAAGCAATGTTGCATGAGAAAGATGCACATTTTTTATTACTGTTCACCGTTCTATCCTTTTCAGATGGTGACTCGTAAGCATCTCTTTATTTAGGGGTAATGAGACAAAAAGTTTTTAAAATCACTGCGTTACAGCAGCATAGTTCCGAATGAACCTTGACAAATGACTCGTTTCCCCCTCTGGCTTATAAAATGCTTACTGCACTGCTTATTTGTTATTTTACCCTACTTTCAAGTCTTATCCTAATCAA
Source organism: Oplegnathus fasciatus (assembly GCA_003416845.1). Classification (NCBI taxonomy): domain Eukaryota; kingdom Metazoa; phylum Chordata; class Actinopteri; order Centrarchiformes; family Oplegnathidae; genus Oplegnathus; species Oplegnathus fasciatus. The sequence continues at coordinate 1,678,313 of NTHP01000066.1, read as the reverse complement.
CTGCCAGGTGCAAAAACCCAATTATTGCCCATTAGTTTTGCCTGAATTTGCTGCTCTGTGCATCACCACCTCGAGGGGTCGTCTGCAATGACAGCAGCATGAAACAGGAGCGTGTCTGAAATAATGCGGCTGGCTGTAACCCACATCTTTATTTTGTGCAGCATTCTTACAGTTTTCCTGCCGTGTTTTCTCACATCTCACACCTAAAATTGCTTTCTCTTTGAGGTTTGGAAATTTCCACGCTCTACTAAACACTGAATAAAACAAGGTTTACTGAAGGCAGCGCCATGAGAGGCTCCTCGCACACGGGACCGCGATGCATTATCTATACCACCTTCTGATTATGCATGCATGCACACGTGAAGCTGGGCTTCATGTATGCGTGAAAGTGTGTAGAGTGTTGTGTGTAGATTCGAGCATGTGTGACTGAGCATGTGTGTCTTTATTTTAGGCCAAATGTTGATATCCCCTGTGACTGAATTTGGGTTAAGTGAAGAATAAAGTCACTCCATAGGGTGAATGTGTGCGTGTCTGTGTGTTTCACTGAATGTTCCACAGGGAGAGAGTGAGCCCCGAGCTGCATTACTCACGGCCTGCTTTGACACATGCCTGCGCACACACACGCACACACACACACACACACACACATTGAAGACACTATGAACACAGACAGGCCCCAGTGCACATGTCCTGATAAATATGCACTATAAAACGCATATTCACATGACAAGGAGACTACCACTCCTCCACAAACACACACACACACACACACACACACACACACACACACACACACATTAAAATAGCCATTTGGTCTATGCACTTTAGGCATGTTATTAAAGTTATTAAATAATATCCTGTGGTTCTTGGGTAGCTCATATGCAATAACACAGGGAGGGGCTCTGTCTCCCTCTGATCCCCCCATAATTAAAACACACTATAGGCACTCACTAGGTGTTTGCAAATTAAATGAGATACTGTACATGAATTACAGTCTGTGGTCAGTGAGGACACAGGCTGGCAAGCAAGACTGCAGAAAAGAAGAGAAGATGGTGCAAATGCAAGCAATCTCTACTTATTAATAATTTGGAATCATATGGCTGCAAATAAATGTTTGCATGTGAAACTGTGAGTGGCCAATTTTGCACCAGTTTTAGGTGCATATGAACAGACTTGCAAGTTGTGACTCTGAAGCATATTCATTTTTCTCTAGCTGTGATCTATTTTCTTGCAGAACTATTAGTGGTATCGTTCTTTAACTGAGAGACTATACAGTAAATCTGCATTTCAAAAGACCAGAGAAAAGCAGTAGTTGGTCTTGGATTCATGAAAATCTCTTTCACACTGTAAATGTTAACTTACATGACGCAGCTCCAGAGACTGCTCTTCACACCTGTCTGTAATTAGATGACTAAAAATATCTTTTCAGGTATGGAGATTCTTGCATCAAAGTTAATTGTCTATCATGACGGCAAAGTGAGGATAATAACATACCGTTCACCTGCTCATATCATCACTTCATGATGCGACAGCCCTCCCTCTCTGCAGGCTCTGGAGGGCGGAGTCTGAGTCGAATTCTGGTCACCTGTTCTGGCTCACTGCCTGCTGTCGAAGCTGGAGAAAATCTGATCTCTCTCTCCTGACATCTAGTCTTTTTTGGTTTGGTGTCTTTTTGCTGCACCACACAGCACATGTCTCACTCACTCATGCACCTATAACTTCATTGCCTTCAATTTGGTTAGATACTTAATTTATGATGTATTTAGTTAAGCTAAACCTTTCAAATCATGTGTGCTGTCTTCCCGTCTTTGTCCTTCCTTAAGCCAGGTCCTGACAATGGCCATTCAGAACAAGCTTAAGACCCCTGAGCTGGGACCCCCTGTCTTATACAAAAGACATTCACCTTGCGGGTGAATCTGACACTGGTATAATTGCAGTGAGCACACAAAGGGAAGGTATCAACATGGTGTAAACAACCTGTCTAGCATCCATCCACTGCACATGAACATATGTGTGTGTGAAAGACAAATAGAAAAGCAAGGACAAGAAGAGCATGGGAGTGTGTGGGCAGAAATACCTGTAACGTTTCTTATCAACTGTATGTATAGTGACAGCAACAGAAGAAGGAGTGTTATGTATAAGTCAGAGTGAATGAGAGATATCGAGCTTACATCCTGGTGTGTATTCATGTGTGTATATGTCTGCGTCTTGTCTGCATGCCTTGAGGGCTAGGCGAGGCTCTCTCAGGTGTACAAGTGACAAACAGAGCCTCCTTGTTATTGGCTGAGGTGACATCCTATAGCCATGCCTGTCTACTTTCTGGCCAGTCAGGGCTTAAAAACTGAAACTCTACTCTTTAAGTCCATTTACTCAGGTAACAAGAGTGTGAAACTTGATTTTAATACCCCAACAGTTTATGTCTATTGTCACTATAGAGGTGTGATCACATTCAGACAAGGTGGATGATATGTAAATGACACTGGATGAGTCCCATTTACCATCTGTCATCCCTGCAGAAGGTGATACTGCCTGCAGGCATTACTTCAAAACTCCACTACAATGTGAAATAATTGCCCCTGACACATTCGGAGCAGAATAGAAGCACAAGGAGTGATAGAACAAATTTACCTCCACATAGGGCACCACTTTGCAGGTGAATTCCCCCAGGAGCCAGGACTTTGTCAGCTCATGAAAAACCACCATGGGCAGGCAGAAGAAGATGAGCACAAAATCCCATACAGCCAAATTGGCCAGCAGTGAGTTGGAGATGCTCTTCATGTAGTAGTTCTGGCACACGATGCACAGGATGGCAATGTTGCCCGCGATCCCCACCAGGAAAATAACCCCGGAGACGCACGTGATCGCGTAAGCGCCGTAAGTCTCGCTTGTCACCGGGTAAAAGGGGTTCTTGATCTCGTCCCCGAAATCCTGCGAGCTGGGAGGGGTGATCGGCGTGGCGTCCCAGGGGTTCTCCTCTCTGAAAGTGAAGAACTCGGGCCTCCTGGTGAAGAGGTCAAAGGGCAGGTCGGTGGAGGTGAGGGCCACCGGCTTGGGGATGGGTTCCCACGGCGACGCGTGAGGCTGAGCCAAAACCACCGAGCTTTTGTTCTGCCGGTTTCTCCCCCTCTTCCAGGCTTTCTTGTGCTCGTCTTTTGTGCCTCTCTTGTGCCTGTCGCCCTCCTCGGGTCCCCCTCCTCCGTCTCCCCAGCCCATTGAAGAGGGCTTAGCCGCATTGTAGTGTCCACCTGCTGGCGTCCCCGTACTACTAAGACCGCCATTCAACTTTATCCGCTTATTATGGTGGCGCGTCGGGCCCCAATGTGAGACAGCGTTGGGATCCTCCACGGGTGTCACAGTCCTGCTGAAGTCGCGTTTGTTGTGTCCAATTCGCCACGTTTCTTCTGCAATTACCCTTCTGGAGGGGTGAGTGGAGTTAAGGGTCCCCCTGATAATTGCCCGCTGCGCCTGCAATTCCGCCGAGGACGCACCTGTGGCGTACCCCGGAGAGAGTGCACGGTCCCTGGCTTTGTTTTGGTGACTCTCCCGGAGTGACCCATGGAAAGTCCTCGCAGAGTATGCGCTGCTGTCCTCTTTAGTTCGTACTTCTCCATTATTTCTTACAGATAACAATACATGTGCGTGGGCTAGTAACACAAATAACGTCCTAGGCGGCAGAATCTGCATGGTCCAGGAATTACTGAGCGCAGTTTTAATCCTCACAAGTGCATCCTCATACCTCTGTGGCAGCGCGGGGATACTCTCCCATCCAGTCAACACCCATGTTGCACACAGCACAGCGGGGAGCTCACGGCTTCAAGCAAACAGCTACATTCATGATGTGAGCTCTGCAAACTTGCAAGTTATATCCCAATTTCTTGTCGCGCACTATGCAGTAATCTCCAAACCGCCGCCTCCTCCCCGAGTCACTCCCGTTTCCAAAGTCTTGACATTACCGAGCAGGACAGAGAATCAGAGTCCGGATCCTGAGAGAAAGAAGCAAAGAGGGGGAGAGAGGGACATGCTGCATATCCACGCACACAATCCGCACAGCATCCAGTTCCCAGCTGCGGGTAATAGCATCCAAAAAGACCGATTCTCTCTCACTCTGTATGTCAGTGCGTTAGTTCAGTGGGTTGGGTCGGCTGGCAGCAGCAGCAGCAGCAGCGTCAATGCGGTGCAGTCCGGGTAAAGCCCACTAGGTTGTGGTGCACGGGAGTGGAGAGAGAGAGAGGAGAGAGAGAGTGACAGAGAGGAAAAGAGGAGGGGTGGATCCGTCTTTCTCTCTTCCCTTCCTCCTCTTGAGTCCAGTGTCTCACCTCCTCTGCTTTCTCCTCGGGAAGACCGTGCGCTGGAAGAAAATGGACTCCCCTGGCGGCTAACCCCGATCTGTCACTCCTCATCCATCACGGAGCATCCAGCAGCCCCGGAGCAGACTACGGCTACAGCCTCCCCCCCGGCAGACAAGCCAGCCACGCCCGGCAGACGTGCTAATAAATATATTACCCAGCCTTTAATTTTTACGCACAGGCGGCGCTGTGATATCGACGCCGATGCCGTTTAATCTTCTTATCAAATTTGTTTAAAAGCAAATAGGAATACAACTGTCAGTAGGGAGATAAAGTTACACTTGTTTCAAATGAAAAGCAACTCTCAAAAGAAAGCTGTTTCATCTAAGATAATGATCTTGATGTGGTCTGCCCAGTTCAGCTGCAGAGACTGAACTTATTCCCCCCAGGCATATTTTTATTTGTGTTAAGAAAACTAATATTTTCAGACTAAGCATCAGACCCAATATAATTAATGTAGATTCATTATTCATGATAGTTATGATTACGACTAGAAATCTTAGGGCTCCTGAAAACAACTCACCAACAGCTCTGACAGATACATTTATAATCTCTGTCATGTCCCAGTGTCTCTGTCCAGCCATGGGCCCCCTCAATCATTCAAGTTCGACCCCCACTGTCCTCACTGTGTCCGTCTGCAAGCACCACAGTTTCTGAAAGTGATCTTCATCTGCTTTCTGGATTGATCTAACTGTTGGGGATATGGACATTGATTGCGGCTTGTTCCACAGCAGCATGCATCAATAACTGCACCATATCTCCAAAAAATTTTTGTCTTCCATAAAAAGGGTGCTTTAAGTAATTTAATAGGCCTATCAGACAGACACTTAACCATAGCGTAAATGTTGTAGGCTTTATTAAGAGGCTATATGAAGTACACCTGCAGACCTGCAATGGTTTTCTGAAATGCCATAGAGGTTGAACTCATATAACTGAGAGGAAACAGTTGTAGGTAGGTTGAAGTATAATTATTATAGAGTGTATTGTGAGTGCTGTGATGATGCACTTCAGCTAAACTTTGACTTGACTCTAGCTACTCTATATGTCTGTCTGCGTCAGTATCTTGCAGAAGTTTCTTCATTTGTTTCATTTCTTCAGTTTGAGATAATGACATGTTCTCACACCAGTAAGTAGCCATCCAGAGCAAGTGATTCCCAACCAGGGCTACTGTATGTGTATGTGGAAAGATTGTGGCGAAAGTTAGCTCAACTAATTTGAAAGAAAAGAAAGAAATTATGATTATAAATAAATAAATAAATATATGTAAATGTACTGTATATCCATATATTGAGTCAGCTGTACAACACGTGCTGAGAGTGCATGAGAAAACTAGTAAATAAATGTCGATGAAGGGGTCCATGAGTTAATCTGACAGGGCTGTGGGGGTACGTCTGACTCAAAAGTTTGGGAACCACTGCTATAGAGATGTCATGGATATGTAGCTACAGTGATTTAACACACACACACGCAACCCACAACCAGTACTGTATGTCCAGTAGCTCAGTCAATAATTCAAGAGACTCTCAGGACTAAATGAAATGAGCACATTGTGTCTCAAGTGCTCTAAGTACTGTGGGAGGACCTTTCACACTGCTGGAGTCTCAGATCATATAGTGCAGTCTCAACCATGTGGGAAAAGTACAGAACATATTCAGACATAACATGAATGTGCACACACACACACACACACACACACACACACACACATCTGAGTATGCAAACATGCACATAAGTGGGACATTTAGGGATTTTAGAAATGGAAGTATGTGCACATGTACTGTAAAAACACAAGTATGTGGTTATAAACACGTACAAATACTTGCATATTTGTAGTCATATTTACTCATGTATTTGTGAGTATGTTTTCCAAAAAACCTATGCAGGTACTGAGAGATACGGCAAGATGGGAGAGTGAATTGGCAGACGCAGCGGACATCTAGCTGGTGACCTTCTACATCAAATAGGTGATCGGAGCCAATTCCAACTGGGGTAGCACACACACACACATACTCGCACGCACACACACAAACACCACACATTCCCACACAGCCAAGTTTCACTAGGGGGTAGGATACTGAAGATAGATGACTCGACTTGCTCCTGCCAATATCTTCATCTGACCTGGATTCCACTTAAAAGAAAGAAAGTTCTACATGTAAAGTTGCACCCAGAAAATTCACAGAGCGCCGTGGGTGTATTGGATTCAATGCAAGTTTAATGATCCCTGTGGCAAAAGTGAGTAAAATAATATACAGTATCGGAGCAATGTGGTTAGATGAGAGGATTTCTGATTCACTTTTTGCATCTTTTCTTTGCAGAGAACACGTGTCCAATAAGTCCTGCATGGGTATATTTGAATTCATGGAAACATTTTATTTTTCCCTTTGATATTAATTAATCCTTTAAATGTGAGCCAATCCTGGCAAAGCCAAACACTCCGCAAATGTTCAGCACCCATCGGGCCTCACAGGTTAAATCCTTCAAATTACACCGTATGTCTGACCTTGAAAATACCACCACAGCAACTTAGGGCACCATTTTAATCAGCTGGAAGACACGGGCCAACACTTCACATGTAATTATCATGTCTACTGTGTGTGTGTGGTCCGCAGAGACTCTGCTAGTTGGCGTGTGTGGGTGGAGATAAAGAAGAGAGGTTGTCTCGCAGATGTACTCATGCATGGAAACACTCAACGGTTCAGACACAGAGGGACATCAAGGGCACACACCATGCATGTACACACAAATGAGGGAGTGAGTGCACACATGCACAACAGGGCGCACACACACACTCACACATGGTGTAGAGTCTTGAGTTTAGTAGGGCATGCAGGCGGCAAGAAGAACATGCTAGGACCATGAAGATTTCATGGATGTCACTGTATATGTGCTTTCACCTGAACCAGTACGAATGGATTGCTATTCAGAGACACATACAGAGGCACCCCACGACTCAGTCACACATGCTAAACAAAACAGACAACAGACCCACACACACAAACACAACAGTGCATGGAGGCTTCAATGAATTATAGAAAGAATCACTTTTATTCAATTTGATTACAGTGCAGGAAGCTCCAGTTTTCATACTTTTACTCTTCTAAATTATTTACCCCTCCACCTCCCTGTGGTCTTGACTGGAGAAGTTCTTTTTCTAAATAAATCAACAGGAGGGCGGACATTTTTATTAATCAACCAGCCCATGGCTGCAATTTGTAAGAAATGTCTTCATGAACTACGGGTATGAGTGGGAGAGTTAAGAGTCTTTTACTGAAATTGCAGTCAAAAAAAGGGAGAGATTTCATAACCAATAAGCTGTTTGTTCAGCGTTTGACATTGCAGGCATATCAATGAGACTTCTAGATTTATGTTTCTGCTGTAGTTCCACTTCTTTCTGTCCAATATGCATTCATTCATTCATTCATTCGAAGGCTTTCATCACACTGCTTTCAATTGAACACAATGAGCTGTTGTTCTGAGAGCTTTTCATCAAAGTCATTGTTATCCTTTAAGCTTCCTCCCTTTATGACGAATGCCATTATCTTCCAATAGTGTCAGCACATCTCCAGGACGCTCTCAGTGATGATTTGTGCCAGGCTGCAGGCATGACAAACATTTGACTCAGGGTGGCTCGGCACATGCCAGCGTATAGCCCAATGCCGCCATCTGGTGCTACGTGAAGGAGGAGCAAGAATATAAGCAACATCTGTATATTTCCAAGTCAAGGTAACAAAACCAAGTTTAAAGTTGACACATAAAATAATGCTACTGTTAAGTGTGGCAATTTATTCTTCTTTGCTTGGTCTCTCTCCCAAAATGTCAGTCATTTCCTGTCTCTGCCTCCCTATATTTCATTTTGTCTTCTTTCTTTTCCTTCCCCTCTTTATCTCCTGCAGATACTTTTTGGCAGGAGCCCACAAATTAAGAGATCTTTTGCCATTTTCCAAAATGCCTGTCTTTTCTCTTTGTTACTGGCTGTCACTTCACCCTGCCTTTCACCCTTTTTGATTACCCCTCTATCTCATCCCGCCTGTGACTGAGATCATAATTATTCTTCTATTAAAGGCGGAAAGGTGATCTTATTTAGCATTCAAAGTGATGCTTTGCCAAAAAAAAAAAAAGAAAGGAGATGAAGCACAGGTGACTTTGAATGTCCCTGAATGTAACACCTCACTCTTANCAGCTTACTGTGCTATGGAGAAAGAGACGCCATAAGATGTGGAGAGTGAGAAAGAGGCAGATGAAGTGGTCGAGGAAGAGACAATGTTTTTTTTCTCACAGCAGGTAACTGCAGGGTATCCATTGTTTGCAGAGATTGCTACATTAGCTTAATACCCTGCTATATGATTGCAGTAAATTACCCTT
>NTHP01000066.1:1645332-1660376 GCA_003416845.1 Oplegnathus fasciatus | reverse complement strand
GATATTGTTGATGGCTCCATTTACTGCCCTCCCTGGACGGAGACAGAAAATGCAGAGGAACTCTTTTAGGTGGGTTTGGCTCTGCTGTTTACAGGCTGTTGAATATTCCCAAGTGCTCTCTGTGTCTCCCTGCATGTATGTGCATGCTTCATTCTTGCCTGCGTCTGTGTCCATGCTCATCCTTATACACTAATGACTATACTGTGTGTGTGTGTGTGTTCCCTATAGTTTCATCATTACCTGTATTGGGGTTAGAGGAAGGAAACCTAATAACCCAGATTTTCATCTTGGCCACAGGTTATCTGCTAATAGGCACCCGCCCTCAATACCAGCACTCTTCCATACTGTACTTTGTATGTGCGTACACGTGTGAGAAAAAGAAAGAGAGAAGAAGAACAGAGAAAGACGACACATCTGTCTGTCTNATCTATCTATCTATCTATCTATCTATCTATCTATCTATCTATCTATCTATCTGTTTAAATTAAGAGCTAATTTTGATGGAGGGATGTAAAGTGACACATTCTTCTTCTGTTACCATCACCAGAAGACAAACACAAATGCAACATGGATTCCAGATTTGAGATACTTTTGTACTATAAGCTTGTAGCAATCCCTCTTCTTAACAAGTGCTGGTGAAACAAGCTAAGCTACATGCATAAAAAACAGAGGTATAAGCTATAGAGTGACAGAAAAGCAGAGAAAAAGAGAGCCAGTGGCACAGAAGTTAGATATGTGGAGTCAAATAACAAATGAAGAGGGAAAGAAACAATAGCAAAGAAGAGCTTGAGGAGACTTCGGCTCAGTGTGGCCTTGTTTGCTGCTTCATTAATCCTGCCTCCAAAGGGCTGCTCCTCATCACGGGCGTGTGCATGAACACGTGCGTACACAGCGCCCCAGCTAAGGGCTTCTGTGTATGTGTCTGTCTGTTAGGCAGAATGCTTACACATTGCATTTGTATGTTTGTTCACACCATAGCTTCTGTCCTCAGACATGGGCGCATGTCAATGTGTATACACATTTCTGTGTGTGTAGTAGGTGCTGACTCTGCAGCTCATTACGGACCACCAGGGAGTCCTGTGGCCTCCGACTAGAGAAGAAGAGGAGGAGAAGTCCGTGACCCAGACATAAAGGAAGACGATGGGATGGAGGAGCTAACTCTGCCAGTGTCCCACTGGGTACACTGTCTACTGCCTGACAGCTTCAAACAGCTAACCCTGCATTTCTACCAGCGACTTTTAAGGGGTAGTTATCATACATTTTGAATATTGCTCTCAGAGTGTAGCTTTATTGAACAGCAATATATCTTTTAGAAATTACTTTAATAGGGTTTCAGTGTGTTTAACTAGCAGCAGTAGTAGCTTTTCTAAAATTAGATTTTGCTCATGTTGATAGTCAGTTGCCTCATCTCACGTTACTGTAAAGCTTCAAGATGCATACAAATAATAAATAGTAGTAATACTATTAATACCACACTATCAAAATATTCATTTAAAAGTCCTGCATTCAAAATTTTACTCAAAGCAACTCTGTGGAACTTTTCATTTTGTGTTGATTTTGGCGGTCCCTGTGGACAAAGTGTTTCACCTAACGTTAGGTTACACGTTCCCTCCGTTTTGCTTCCCGCTGCAAGGAGACTACTTCTCCGGGAGGAGAGTGGGCGGCAGCTCTGGAGGCGGACCTTCAGTTAGCAGCTGAAGCAACTGGAATTCAGCCAGAGCAAACCCCAGCACCGTTTCGTCTGATATTGCGGAAAACCCCGACCTGGTGGCAGGCATTAAGAATAACTATTAGAAACTAATAGAAATAGCCAGTCTTCTCGCTGTTGGTCTCGTTTGCTTATGTAGGTCATATAGAGGCATTGGTATGAAACTGAGACTGTTTCATAACCACTTAGAAACTCCATACAGTACCTTGCAGTAAAAGTCAAGTATTATCAACAAAATGTATTTACATTTACTTTAAGTCTCTAATCTATAGTAATGTATCACATTTTACTGTATTTGTAAGTCATGTATGCATAAAGTGGAAATATTCAAGTAAAGTACATGTAACTCATCACTGGGGTGGGACAATCATAATAGAAGTGCTTTGAGGGTATTTTGTAAGTTATATCATGGTATTTTATATGTTACATATCTAAACATAATAATAAATGAATAGCTGTGAGGGGCTCCTTTTAGGTGGGGGCCCCAGGCAGTTGCCTACCTCGCCTAATGGTAGTCTGCCACTGCCTATGACCATGTTTAGGTTTAAATACTCCCATTTCCCAGATATTTTGTGATCTTTGGGACATTTTTTTGGCAAACACAATTTGCTATGAGACATAAGCATGGCTGGTGAGAGAATGTAGTTTAACACTAAACCTGTTGAAAATCATGGTGAACTCATTGCCTGTCGATTGTCTGCCTCTTTAACATCTGTGATGTCTGTGAGGATTAATTTCAAAGTAGATAATTATCAAGATGACAAGCGACAAGTGTTGGAATGGGAACTTGACCAGCTGTGAAGAGAGACATTTAGAATAGTTCTTTTTCCAAAAAAAAAATGTAGCTGGAGTATGAAAGAGCTTGTTTTCATCTGTTGGGAGGAGGGACTGGTCGTGGTTGTAATGATTAGACAACAAAGCAAATGTCATAGATTTTCCTTTCATAAAACATCCTTTTAATCAAGTTAAGAGCATCATTTGCCTTTCAAAGTAAAAGCACATCTATTTTACGTATCTCCCAGAAATCAGACATTTCACTTCAATCAGGTATCACCGCCTAAAGCAGACTGTTACTTATTGGAGGAATAGCATACGTTTTACGTGCCTTGTAACATTATCAAGCGTAACGCAAAATTCAAACACTTTTTTTCGGGCTTCAGCTTGGCCTGAGGGACATGATGGTGATCAAGGAAATGGGTTGGGAAGGTCTTTTAAGCCTTGAGGCAACTCAGAGAAGGAGGTGAAACTAAGTATTACCAAAGTGCAGATGGTGAAAGACATGTTAGAGAAGGATTTTTTATGCTTTAAGCCAATTGGGATGTGGACTGTGCAAGCAGGGCTGCAACTCAATAAAAGGCAGATATTGTACATTCAGAGTAGATACCATTTATTTGTACTGTAGCATACAAATTTCCTCATAGCCTGGGTCTGAATGACAAAAATACAATTACAGTTTTACAAGGTTTGAAGGAGTAAGAGCAGAGTGTAAAAGGTCAATGAGGCCTTACTGCATTAGTTTGACGGAAGTGGAAAAAATCCCCACAGGGGTAGTAAACTATCATATAAATTACATTATTAGAAAGTATTAGTTTGTAGCTGCCAACACTGCTCACTAAAAGAGACTGATATAGTCTGTACTGGTGTTCACTTCTGCTAGAAGAAGAGAATAGAGGTGGTTGTGTGATTTGTGTAAGTGAAAGTTGTTTTTGTAATGTCTGTGTGGGATTCAGAGATGCATGAGGCAGAGTTGTTGTGTTTCATCTGTGTTTCAGCCTTCACCACACTGTCAAATGATGTGTTGGTGTAGAGAAATGAGGACTACAATGCAGATATTAAATTCTGAATGAAACAACATTATGGCTGAAAACTCAGGGCCGATATAACACAGAGAAATAGAGAGCAGAAACACGGAAATGAGGCTAGATTCATATTGGCAGCACAACAGCAAACCCATCCCTGACCCCTTGACTACTGCTTGGTAGATCTGAGAACTATAATCAAAAACACGCAATGGTGTCTGAAGATGTTCATTCATATTGAGCCGAAACACCCCAAAGTGCTCATCATCTCTCCAACCGGAGAGCACGAGGGGGGGNNNNGGGGGGGGGGAAATCCAACAACATAATAACACTCTAAAATCCTCCATTATTCCAGCTGAGACATCTGCTTCTGTAATGAAACCAACAAACAAACATGCATAATTCAACCAGCCAGCCGGTTCCGCATTGAGTGGAAATGAACAAAAAAACAAGAGTCCAATAATTATTGCCACAGAAAAATGATGAAGTACCACACTTACACCTAAACGGCCTTATTTACTCTCATTTGTTAGGAGCAATTCAGGAGGTGAAACACTTAGTTGTGTAGTCTGTGTGTGTATAAAGTGTGTACAGTAGTGTACGCCACAGCTACAGAGACAGTTTCCTCTGCAGATGGGAAAGTGCTAGTGTCATTTTTTATGACAAAACCAAACATTAGGTTGCAGTAAAGTCTAGCTCAAAATTAGGGCACTAACAGTGGATGAGGGTAATGATGATGTTGTAACAGGGAATAAATCTGGGGACAGGCCACACACACACATACGCAGAAGAACACAAGATGAAGAGTCTACAGCCACACTTTGTGAACTTGTACCAGGGATATATTATAAGAACTGGGAAAGTTTTACAAATATAGAAGCACAATGGTTTAAAATTTCACAATACAAATTGACCTTGTTTGGCATGCAAGATGTCGAGGTATCTCTTTTACAGTGGTGGTCTATGGGGAAAATACTTTTTGGGGTATGTTTCCATTGCAGTACTGGGATTGGCTACTGGGGTAGATTGCCAGTTAGGTTGACTGGTGGCACTCTCTTACAGTAGTACATCCATGGGCTGTGCTTAGGCACAGTGGCGCTTTGAGACAAAAGCTAACATCAGCATGCTAACATGATCACAATGACAATGCTAACATGCTGATGTTTAACAGGTATAATGTTAACCATCACCACCAACTAATGATAGAGGGTGTCGTATGCTCTACAGCTTGTCAAGCCCCTTGGGACAAATTTGGTGATTTGTGATATCATAAAAATTGATTCAACTTGACCATGTTCACCATATTAGCATGCTAATATTTACTAATAAGCACTAAAGTACAGCTGAAGCTGTTGTGCAGTTCTTGAGATATGACCGACCAACTGCACACACACATCCTCATGCAACGCACATTCATAAAGACTTGGTGCAGACACAGGCATGAATACAAATACACACACTGTGCAGGCAGGCATGGACAAGGCAGAGATTCCCATGGACGTTGACAGACACACATGTTTTAACTTTAATACGGCATCTCTTTCTAACAGCTTTGCAAACTCACTTCGCAGCTTCACAAGTTGACGTGGGGATCGAGGTAAACAGAACATGAAAAATGGAAGAAAGGAAGTCAAGAGAGACAGAAAGAAATGACTGAAAAGAAGACAAAACAGTGACGACAAGCAGATAGTGAGAAGAAAAAGAAGCAGAGATGGCCGAAAAAGAGAGATGAAAGGAAGGAGAAAAAAGGGCGACAAAAATCGACAATTAAAGACAACGAGCGAGGGAGAGATGAATTATGCATCGGTGTGACTGGAGGGCAGGAGGAAACCAATCTGGAGGGGAGGAGATGCCAGATTGATACAAGCTCCATTCATCTCTACAGTGACCTTCTCTACCTCTCCCACTCCTCTGCTAAAATCAACAGTCTGACTGAGGAGGAGAGTAAGAGAGCGAAAGAAAAGGCAGAAGATGACTTCCAAAAAAATTAACTGCGCGAATGGAAGAGAGTGAGGTGGAAGGATACAAAAAAAGAGAAAGAGCAGGGGCTGATGTGTGAATAAAAGATACAGTGGGCTAAAAGAAGGCAGAGTGTAGACAAAAATAAATAAGAGATAGCAAGAGGGAATACTGTAAAGACAGTCCGGATGGGGCTAAGAGGAGAATGAGAGCAGATGAAGGGGGGGGCGGGGAGCACCTTGACTTTGGCTGTAGAGGTGAGAGGAGATGATGAAGTTGATTGCTATCTTTCTTTGGCTTAAGTGAAAGTATCACTCCCTCCGCTTTGACCCGGGCAGACACACATACATACAAACAGCAGATGCAGTCACACACATTTAAAGGCCCTAAAACCCTTTTTTCTCTCTGCCACTTTCTTACCATAAGTGATGGGATACATCAACACAATATTTTCTGCCAAAGATAGAACAAGTTTGGTTATTTCACATAAGAGATTTCTGTTTTTTCTCTGTGCTCTTTGCATTGGTTTAAAGTGGGTGTGGCTCAGTTAGAAAAACCTGATGTCACGTACTTCTGTGCGCCAATCATGATTTAGCAACATTTAATTCACATCTAATCAAACTACACCCACACAGTCCTGATGAAGCAGTTTCCTGAGGTTTTGAGTGTTAAACTTTTAATAAATAATACCTAAAGATGTTTGTTTCACTTTGATTGTAGCTTATTTAGTCGTGAACATTTAAAGCTGCTATTATAATGTTTATATATTAACAATGGACTACATGACTACTTGTATATTAACTGGATCGCTCGTAGTGACAAACCCACGAAGAACTTTAACCCAACTCTGTAGTTCTTTTCAACTCTATGGAGCATTTTAACGTCTTTCAGCTTACTGTTTTGTTTTTTTGGCCCGCAACTTTCTCACTCCTCTCATGAGAATCCTTTTCAGCGAAAAGCTCTAAAATCCAACACTAAACAGCACGCAAACACATTTAGTGACTAGCTGGGGAACATAGTGGAGCAATAGCGGCTAGAGAGCCAGATAGTTCCCTCAGGAGTGTGAGGAGACCAAAAACAGAGCAAAAAGAAGAGTGAATATTGGACTTACGTTTGTCAGGTAGACACAAACACGACTAAGTGAATGCTAATGCTACTCTGTATCTGCTGGATGTGTAAATAGGTGACTGATTGCTAACAGGTTCACCATCAACCATTTATCAACTTACAAGATGATAATGTCAGTGTAGTGTTTACAGTATTTTCTCAAAGTGCGGCCCACGGGCCAATGGCGGCCCTTAGAACCATTTTGTGCGGACTCGAACGTGACATTAAATGCATGCATTATATTTTAATCATCTGTGGTCCATTTCAGTCACTCTCAAGAGTCTACATTTAATGCACTACCCAGCTACTGTGTCAAACTGCGCCTCCTGAACAAGCATTTGCCAGGTTAGGTCACAAATCCTACAACAAGTTCATGGGTGAAGAGCGCAAATGTAAGAGTTTCAACCAGGCTTATCTGTGTGCATTTTTTCTGTGTGGCCCTCAATCATATGCTGACTCCCTAAATTGGCGCTCAGTCATCAAAACTTTGAAAACCCCTGGTTTATAGCTTGTTTCTGCTGCCCCCAAGTGGCGAAAAAATTAATTATTGCTGGTTTAATGTTACAGAGAAATATTCATGATTTGAAGCCAACTTTTCAGAGGCTTCTGTCTGACTGAGTTAACACCATACTGATTTCATTTGAATGTGACTTTGTGCCTTTGTTTCTTTTTTGTCCTGGGTGGTTGTTAATACTTTATACTCACAGAGATTATGAAATAGTTTTGCCAGCTGCTGGTTCATCAGATCTGAACTGCAATTGACCCAGACAAAAATGTACTGACTTGTTCACAGTCAGTCAATGTGTGATCCGGTCAACCAAGCTGACAAACAGAAAGTGAGTCAGCAACCTCATCACGTGGCCACAGCGTTCATCTCCAATCAAACCAGACCACAGAGTCAGCTGGCTAATGTAACGTAACCAGTCACTCGGTCACTCGGCCAGTGACTCAAGACGTAAAGATAGACAGTCAGTTAGATTTACATCCAGTCAATAGCTCAACGAAGCAGTCAGTCAATCAGTCTGTCACCCGGTCTGAAAACTAGCCAGTCATTCAGCTGTCCACAAATCAGTCAGTCGCCTAGTCAAATGACAGGCAAACAGTCTGCAAACCACTCAGCTGTTCAGTCAGACTGGCAGATTTGTCACAACAGAACCCTTCTGAGCGACACAGTAAGAAAGCAATTTTTGCCGCTGCCAGACATGTCAACACACAGCTCTGAAGAATGGATTGAATTTGTCAGCGTGTTTGAATGGAATGAGAAGAGGAAGGGGAAAAAAAACAGCCACATGAAAGACACAAATCACCATCTCTGTTTGACATGAGACAGACAAAGGAGGATGGGACATAACGTAGGAGTAAGTAATTGAAAGTGTATATACACAAATGAACAGAAACATGCACAAATGAGTAAAAGGCAAAAGTCTTTCAAACAAGAACACACACTCCCAACATGACACGTAAACAAGGCCACACATGCAAACATTATGTAAAAGTACACACATTCACACATACACACACAAGTCAGCATAAAGAATAAGATGTGATGGGTGAACAAAAGCAGTTCAGAGGCAAAAGCGCCATCATATTCACCACAGAAAGGAGATTATATGCTTCATACAAATGTTAAGTATATTTTAAGATGACAGGTGGGCAAGTGCAAATGCACAGACATACTCATATTCGCTTATGCTAGGAAAGGCTTGCTTTTAAAAACATACACAAAAAACATACAAGCAAACAGGCTATGACAAGAATTCAAAAGATATAATGACATCCAAATTCCCAGGGTGGAAGCCCAATTATTTACTACAAAATGCTCATAGCAGGCTGTTAACTCACACAAACACAACTCTAACTTGTCAACGTCGCCCCATGATTTTATGCTCTTTTCAGACTCTTTTGGCAGTTTTCAAAGTTGGAGAAACGGCGGAGATGTTGCCTCGTGAGACTCGTGAGACAAAACAGTGTTGATTTTTTTTTCACCACATCCAAACAGATCGTAGCGCTGCTGTGGTTGCTTTATCTTCTACCATTTCACACACTGTCTGCCAAGAAGCGTCTGCTACACATGTCTATCTTTTACATATTTTGTTGCCTGCTCAGTCATAAAATCTTGTCATTATTGAAAAGTGAAAATCAAGTTATTGGAGGTTTTTTGAGACACAAGTTTCAACATCCTAAAGCAAAACAACAACAGATCACTATATAATCACAGCAGACAGAAGAACTTTGAAATAAGCCTTGTGCCAGTTTAAACCAAAATGCTTGTATGTAAGTCCCAAAAATAGTTCCTGACTTTGACTTCTTAACGCTTATAAATCTTACTATTTAGTCAAAATGGGCTGTTTTTCATGGCTGCCAGCGTCCCGCTCTCCTCTCCTTCATTCTCTATTTCCAGCTGTAGTAATTAAAACCATTTTCCTGTCATTCCCCACCTGTCCAGCAGCCATCACTGGAGAGCTTTCCTGCCACAGCCATCACCTGATCCCACAGCTGTTCCCAATTCCCAGGTGAGCCAGAGAATGACATGGAGCCCTCAGATATGTTTCCAGAGTACCTTCTCGACTTGGTAAGAACCTTATTTGCTATGTAAGCATGAAATCTACATGAGACAATTGTGGTGGATCGACTGAAGATGGAATTGGCCATGTTTCTCAAGTTCATCTCAGAAGAAGTTGTCTAATATTTGCCACTTTTGAAAACCCTACCTGTGCTACAGTACCTCCATGACCTCCAGCTGTCTGGACTGAACTGGCAGTGCTGTCAATTAAGCAAGAAGCCTTAATATTGATAACATTATGTCAGTATATGATAATATGGATTGTGTTTAAAGAGTATAATTATTTTATGGTTGTGTTTGCTGTGCAATATGGTAATATTAATATTAATTCTCTTTCTTACAGTGCCAGAAAACAAAGGTTAGGTGAGGCCCTGGTTGACATGATTGTTAAGGATTTCCAGACATTTTCTGTGGTAGAAGATGAAGGCTTGAGAAACTTTGTTAACATCCAGGATTCTACCTACGTATTCTGGCTAGAAAGGCACTGAAGACAGAAGGCCATGGCTGAGGTGAGGCAGGCCTCTGTTGTCAATTTGACTCCTGATTATGTAGATGTCCATTAACATGGATGCTTATCTTGCTGTAATATGCCACTGCATAACTGGAAACTTGAAGCTGGCCACTGTTCTTATAAGGATACACACATTTCTCCTGACTCACATAGCAGCTCACTTAGCTGAAGCTACTAAAAATGTAATGGCAGAGTTGGAAATCATGGAAAAAGTCACTTGTATGATCATGTTTTGAACCTGGTGGCTAAAATCACTGGGACAATTAAAATCGTAGCACATTTTAAATCCAGCTGTGTGCCATGCACACCAATATGGGATGCACGACAGCAAGTTACTATTGCCAATGTGGAAGTCCAGAGGCACAATATGTTATAGATTTACGGTGTACTGCTGAAATAAATAAATTAATTAATTTACTTTTTCATGATGAATAATCTTTCTGCCTACCTAGGTATTTGAGAGAACCACACCTGGGAAGGTCCGAGAACCCACTGAAGTACTGCCACTTACTGTATATGAAATCTTGTGACATAAATATCAACCATGAAGGAAAAATGCATCAGCCCATAGTTGACATGGAGCCTATAGGCTATCACCAAAGGTGAATAAGATACATTAATGCATCAACAAACAAAATGTTATGTAGGCTATTTGAACACATTTAGATTTTATTGTAGCATATTGACACAGTGTATACATTTACTGCAGCCCTACTATAAATGAACAAGAACATTAGTACATTAAAATGAACATGCAGCCTTTTATAGACATTTATTGCAGACATATGGGATTGAAACAGTGAGGTGTTGTGCCGGTGCCTCAGTCCCACTCTTGAATGGCTGCTTTAATTCCTGTATGCCACCAGATGTCACTGTACTTGCTAAGTTTGAAGCCCCAAAGCTTCAAATCTTTTATGAGCACAAATAGAAAGAAAGCCCCAAAGCTTCATAGGGCTTAATCTGCCCATCACTTGAAAAAGATATATACAAAAATTAACCTATAAAAACTTTTCAAAAGAACATAAGGAAATCCATAAGTCAACAACAGGAAGGTCCTCCTACAGACAAACCAAAGTTAGTCCGTAATCAATTAAGACAGACAAGACAAAGACATTTTTATGTGACAACAATAAAAACAATGTCTTATTATTATTCTAACTGTCCTTATATAGGGGTTGTTTAGGGTCTTAAAAAAGACTATTCTCTGAAACAGTGAATCCTGTATTCTACTCAACATGGTACAGTCTGAGTTCCTTCTACAAAACCCACTGGCTGTGCCCACTACCTGTTTGGCAGTTTGGACCCAAGACCAGCAGGTAATATGGGTGGGAGCTCATGCAACAAACATTTAGTTAATTGAAGTTATAACGTATAACGAATTAACTGATTTAAGTTGCATGCCTGTATGTTAGCTAATCTACCCACATGTGTTTACTAACATAACCAGCGCCCTGTTCTTCAAATGTGGCTTAAATAATTCAGGCTAACAAGCTGTTATTAGGCTAAAATAATTCTATTTATTCTCATTTGAAAGCAGTTTGGGGACTGATTATCTTGAATAACCATGCACTCTTTTTTTTGAAATAAAACCATTTGTCAATGATTAATTCTGACTTGTGTATGTTTTTCACAGCCTCCACACTAAGGTGGTGCACCATAACCAGCAGCATTACAGATATGGTCCTCCCACCTCAGGAGATGAGGAATGTTTCTACTGGATCAGATTCTTGACATACCACATGGCCAAAGCCAGCCTCTCCCAGGTAACACACGCACATCATTTTACAAATTTCTGTCATTTAACTTAATAACTACTGACAGTTTTGCTTAAAAACTAACCAAATGCGTGTTTGTCAGCATGTGGGTTTCCTGATATAATGTATTGTGGTGGAACAGTTGATTTAACTGAACATCAGGGTGATAAATACGTATTATTTTCTATTTGTCTTTTTCTTTCACCATGTCTGTCTCTTTCTCTGTTGGTCTCTGGCTGTCTCTCTCTGTCCAGGAGCTCTACTCACTCATGTTTTCTCTGAACCCACTCAGCATCAAGGCCCAGATAATGGGTCCAGCTCAGCTCATTGACTGGATGTGGAGTGTGGACCCATTCTGGACAAAAAGGTCAGCAGACTAAAAACTTTACTATGTATGAAACAAAGGAAGTGTGTTTGTTTTGTGTGTGTGTTGCTGATTTTTCATTGTCCATAAGAAAGACTAAAATTATAGCAGGTGAGGATGCCACCCATACTCCTTTACAATGTGAAGTCTCTGTATTTTCCCTGAGAAGTCCTTCCTGGCAACAGTAATTTGTAAATTTTAAGTAACATTTTAATCTTTTGTCAAATGTGTGCGTTTAGTGCTAAGATTTCATCAGTATTTTTCAATAAATGTTTTTTGTCCATATATAAGTTACAGGTATAATCAAATACAGTATAACTGAAAAGTTTGATTTATGGAAGAAAAATGTGCATTTTTTTCGACTGATTACAGTTAGTCAACAGTCACTCCCGCATTTAGTCAAGTCAAGTCAGTTTATTTATAGAGCACATTTAAAAACAACAAACGTTGACCAAAGTGCTTTACAGAGAAATTAAGATCAAATAAAAACAAAGACAAAATGAAAGGAAATAAGCATAAAATATAGCACAAACAGCATTGCACAAACAACAAATAAAGCATGTGGTCACGATGACAATTAAGAAGCTAAAGAAAAAAGATGGGTTTTTAGACGGGTTTTAAAGGTGTCAATGGAGGGGCAAGATCTAATTGTTAGTGGCAGACTATTCCACAATTTAGGGCCAACAACCGAGAAAGCTCGATCGCCTTTGGTTTTTAACTGGGTGCGGGGAATGAAGAGCAGTGATTGGTCACCTGATCTGAGGGATCGGGAGGTGGAATAGCGGATGAGCATCTCAGAGATGTAACCTGGTGCCAGTCCATGCAGTGCTTTAAAAACAAATAAAAGAATCTTAAAATCAATTCTGTGCTTCACTGGTAACCAGTGAAGAGAGGCCAGTACAGGGGAGATGTGGTCTCTCTTCTTGGTACCAGTGAGGAGTCTCGCTGCTGCATTTTGAACCAGCTGCAGGCAAGATAGGGCTGACTTACTGATTCCTACATAGAGAGAATTGCAGTAGTCGAGGTGAGAGGAAATAAAAGCGTGAACTGTGGTCTCCAAATCTTTAATGGACAGAACTGATTTTAATTTTGNGACTGGCATCCTCGTCGGTAGCCAGAGCAGTCTGCTTAAAAATGTCTTTCAGTAGCTCACGGTTTGGCTTGATCTTAGTGGTGCTGATAAAACAAACTTAAAACACGGTTCTTGCTGTTATTTTCCTCCAATCTTTTCCCCCTTTCCTCTGTACATTTCCCCTCCAGTCAGCAAGTCAATATGGACGAAGAGAGACTAATTACATTGTAGCACCCCACAGTGGAGGTTGGCACCTCCGCGGCTCGCTGCTCCAGACAGGTTGAGAAGCAAGAGTGAAGATAAATCCACTTTTTAATCCCAAAAGTTTAAAAAATAAACTCTGAGCTTTCCTCCCGCTGGTAAATGGCTCCGGATCAGAGCCCTCGGTTCTCTCCTCCATAGCTCCCCGGCACTCAGCAACTGTCTGTCGGTGAGGAGGGGCTCTGTCCCTCCGCTGGTCTGCTCCGCCCGGTCCTCTCCACACAACACTCGGCAGACAGCTGTCGTGACGGCCAATGCAGCAGAATTTCTGTTGAATCTCACAAAATCATAAAATTCATTTATGTAAAAACAACCCTAAAACAGCACCAGAAAACATGCATACATTCATAACGTAGATTTAAAACCTTAGGGTGACAGATATGGAAATGGGGACAAATATATAATCATCACACAAAACAGTGCGTTCACATAATGAAATGATTTAAAGATTAAACTCCTCCCCTTACAGTGCTTTATAAAGAACAGTGGTGTCCTGGTGATGAGGAGCCAGTCTTGTGTGGTTTCTCGTTTCTGTAACGTGCAGTGGACTTTAGTGTGTGTGTGCTTATATTCTGTCCCCCCAGAACAGGGAAGTGCCTAGATTGAAGCCACCATTTATTTCATTACTTGGCTATTTATGTAATTACTTCACAGTTTACTTCATAATTCATTTAGTTACTTAGCTATTTAGTTAAGTACTTAGCCTTTTACTTAAATATTTACCAGTTTACCTAGTTACAATTTACTTAATTACTTGATTATTTACTTAATTAATTCATAAGTAAATTGTGAAGTAATTGAGTAAATGGCCAGGTGATTGAAACTCTCTGACGTGGCAAATACCTGACTTCACCACTGTCAAACGTTATCATGATTCATTCCAAGCTGTACATTATGTGTTTATCAAACCTATCATCAGACAAAACACTGATTGGATATTGGATAATTCTGCAAAACATTACCAATGTTTTGAAGTTATTTATTACTACAATATCTGTGCTTGGCAGCTACAGTGGGGTTAAGAAAAGATTGTGATTAGGGCAAGTAAACTTTGTTTAAGGTATGGTCATAGTATTGTAAAAGGCCCTGTACACGTGCACATGTGTTTCCACTTATTCTGGTGGATTAAAGCTCTGCTCAGGTTGAATTTGAAACAACGTTGTGATTACATGAGGTCGGCAAACCTGACAAATCAATAAGAATGATAAAGGTGTTACTTTTCCCACCCAAACAGGTGCAACAAAACTAACAGGAGGCTCAGACAGATGTCAATCAAGCAAAGTCTGTACACGCCCACACAGTCTTGAGGAGTCTAATTTGGCATAATAAGTGATAACACCAGTGTGTGGACCATGGCTGTGTAAGGCCTTTAAAGTATAGTTAGGGTTAGGCAACTACAACATCATGTGTGATTTTGGAGTACATAAATAAAATTCACTTGACTTGATGTAAACTTTCCATGTAGTAAAATAAACTGGAAAGACCCAAGATCGTAAGAACACTTTTCACACTGATCACTGATAATAGGGTTCACTAGTAGAAAGCTCTCTCAATGTATGCATCAGGATTTGGGTGTATACTGGTTGTCCGCATGTTGCAGCCTTGTTAAGTTGACAGTAAACAGTTTCTGATTAAACAGAAGATTAAAAGGATTAAAAGTCCACGTGTGCCTGATAATGCCTTGGAACAGTCGGAACAACTGGCCAAGCACATTTGTGTCTTTTGTCCAACTGACTCCCACCTCTCTTTCCTGCTCCATTTGTTTTCCCTCTCCCTTTGTCTTTGTTCCTCTGAATTATTATTTATGCTTCCCTCTCTTTCCCTTTCTTCTTTTTTCCAGTGTCTACGGGCTTTCTCCAACTTCTCTCATTATCTCCATCTCTCTCTCTCGATCTATCTCTCCTTGCTCTGGCTGCAGTCTTGTTTGGCCTTCTCTCTCTCTCTCT
>NTHP01000066.1:1604930-1634005 GCA_003416845.1 Oplegnathus fasciatus | reverse complement strand
AAAAAAAAAACACCCTTTCCCCACTATTAGATCTCTATACCCAGGCAGTTGGATGTAAAACAAATCTCACCACACAGGACCCTTCATACTCTCTTCATAACTCTTCAAACACATTTTCAATCCTTCCCATCAGGCTACTGTTATATTGAATTTATCTTGTCCAGGGATTTTTTATGTCATTTATTCCAAGCAGTGAAGGACTTTAACACATGCACGTATTTGCACTTACTTGTAAGTAAGTCCTGCCATTCGTAATTTTTTTTCAACTTTGTGCTTTTATTTTAGAGCCACATCAAACACAGATTTCCATTTTCTGATTCTAAAAAACATTAAATAATGACTCAAAGTTCATGTTAATTTGTTCATGTTAAATGTATTTCCTTCAATTCATCTGATGTCATTGTTAACACACATTAAAGCTGCAGATGAGCACCTCGGGGTCATTGTTTCATTTCAAATCAGTGTGCTAGAGTAAAAGTATAGATTCCACTGTGTGTGTGTGACGGTACCTAAAAAACAAGAGGATTATCCAGCAGCCGCCCAAAAACCAAATCCTTTAAAACTACAGATTGACTGAAATGCTCCCTTTCTATACTTAAAGTTACAGCTTCCAGAGATGTCATAGCTGAAAGGAGGCTGTAGAATATTAACCAATATATACAGTACACAGGCTCATAATGTATATAAACCTATTTAGCCAATCTAAAGGGATTATGCAAATGAGTGGGAGGAGACAGGATAAGAGTGGGTTTAGTGCCACTCGAGAGAGAGAGAGGGCTTTCTTACGTTTCGTGCTCTTGGTGCACAGCTCTGCACTGCTGCTGCGGCCGGCTGCTGTTGCCCGTCACAGTCGACAGATGGTGCTGTGGGACTTCAGTTGCCGCACGTGTCACTGGCATTTAAAATCAGCAGACGTGAACGGTGAGCTGGAGCACCATCAGATGATCGAATTTACAGACAAAAGCACACTTACATCTAAAAGCAGTGTGTTTATGCAACTGAGACATTGGATTGCGTAACTAAGACATCCCCTGCCTGCCTGCCTTTTGCTGTCATGTCACACTGTTAGTGTGTGTGTGTGAGAGGGGGAAAGAGATGTGAGGGGTTATGTGCTAAGCTTTAAAAAGTGACATGGGGAGTGAGAGTGTGTAAAAGAGGAGAAATGCAAATTGTGTGTGTGTCTTTCCTGCTTCTCTCTCCCCATTTTACTCTTCCTGTGTTTGAGAGAGGCAAGTTTGATATTTTGGCTGCACACCCCGACTCTCTCTCTCCATATTTCCCACTTTCTGTGATATCCATTTTCAGCCTGTCTCCTTCTCTTTCACTCTCTCTCGCTGTCTCAAGCTCCCTGTGTCTCTCTGTTGTTTTTTTTTGTTCTTCTCTGAGAATAATCGCTTCGTCTCAGGAATATCTACTGTAGACTCTGCATGTATTCCAATGCTCCCATCTTCTCCCTCCCTATGTGGTATGCACACAAGTACATGTTTGCATGCCTTGCAAACAGGAACATTCAGGGTTGCACGTTTACACACATACTGGACAAAATAAACAAGTATTTGCACTTGGACAGTAACAAACACACACAAGGGTCTGGTTTCTCTATTAATTTCCACCTGGGTCCGTTCAATTTCCATAGAATGAGGTTAATATAATATCCAGCAATATATGATAATCAAGTGAACCAAGTCCAGTGTTTTGCTACAGGTCCTTTTTCTCATCTCCTGCAGTCTCACGTCTTTGGTTTATCATGTTTAAACTTAAACTCACATTATACAACACATAAACATAATTATATGGACACATACCGAATAGCTGTGTCGCTGTATTTGCTGTATATGTGTGTGTATGATTGTCTGTTTGTCCTTAAAGAAAAAAGTCAATTCACTCTTCATGCCAAGCCTTTGACAATGGATTGTAAATGTCACAAAGTCACATAAAAGGCTCTTTTCCCCTCTTCCTCCCACATGCACACTTCACACCTCCACATCACGCACAAACACACCAACATACCAGTGTTTCCCATGCATGTGATTTACTTTGGCAGCACACAGAGAGTCTCAGGGGAGTTTCTCTCTGTCACTATGCAGGTATCACAGGTGCTCCACGATAAAGGCACTCTGCTATAGGGCTGATATGCACACACTACTCCTGCACACTCTCTGCAACTCTGAGGAAAAGGTTAGGGTTAGTGGAGGAACATTGTTGTTGGACTTACAGGGCAAGTTGCAGGAAGTGATGGCCAAATACAGGAAGTAAGGTCGGGTAATAAGGAAACAGCCAGTGCTTTCTTTCATTTCTTTCTTTCTGGCATCCAACTATTACAGTTTGAACAATAGTCTTAGTTGCCTAAGTTATGATATCTTAACCATACTATGGTTGACAGATATGGATATTGTAGAATTAATTGAAAAACACTGACATTTCACACAATCCGTTGGTTTGCAGTATTAACAACATTCTATATCTGCCCTTGTGTCACAGCAGAGTAAAAAGCAGGCGCTGCTGGCAGTATTGAACTAGAGCTGTAAGCAGCAGAGGAGAAAACATGATGAATAAAATGCTCTTTCCTAATGCTACATATATTAGACTAGCGGGTGATTGTGGTGGATTTAGCAGCTAAAGACCAAAATATTATTTCCTCCAGGAGTTGGTGGGGACCAAAGACAACGCTAAAAGGAGGGTGAATATTGGACTTAATTCATCCGGTATCGAGAAACACGACTCCAAATGAATACTAATGTTGTTCCATATTTGCTGGATGGTAAGCAACTATTTGCCGGTGATGGAAAGTCATTAAGTACATTTACTCAAGTACTGTACTTAAGTATGAGTTACTTGTACTTAAGTATTTTTGTACCTTGCTGCAATTTAGTGGCAAATATTTTTGCTCCACTACATTTATTTGATACCTTTAGTAACTAGTTACTTTGTAGATTCAGATCCATAATACAAAATATAATCAACAAATAAATTATGATGTGTAATAGGTTTAGATAACCAGCTGCAACATTAAAGTGATGTGCAATATGTAGCTTGTTTCTGCTGTCCTCAAATGGCCAAAAACACAGCATTTTTCCTATGATACACCCTCCTCCATGCGTCCAACAAACCTTAAAACTTCAAGATTTCTCTGCATTGCTTTTGTTGTGTGGCTCTACTATCTCAGTCTCTGCATGTCTGAACAGAAATGCTTCATTATCTTCATGAATGTAAGTGGAATCTCAGACCCACAATGCTCCAATACTACAATACTTTGCTCCTTCTTAACAATTTCTCGCTGACTCCATGCTTATATTGTTTTCTCAAGGTGCCTCTGTCTTCTTTAGCTCACTCATCCGTGCCTTCTTTACATGTCTTGACTTTGATTCTCATGTTGCCGCTGTCTTCCTTAATTCTCCTTCTCTTATTTTCTTCTTCCATTTTTACACTCCAACCTGGTTATTCCCTCCCTTTTTCTTTTAAGTCTGCCACTCCCCTTTTCTCTTCAGCACAAACTTCAAACACATTATTCCAGAGAAAATGGAGAGAACAATTGAGCTCAAATTACAAGATCCGGCAAGTCAGGTCTTCCTGCATTCATTTCATCACATTCCTCCAGTCTTAAAGTGATGTTATATGACATATTCATGAAGTAAACATCTGCTGTCCTACATAACACAGTTAGGATTATGACAGAGGTAATAATTGGGTATAATTTGGGTGGACGTTTACGCTACACAAACAATACGTTTCTTTATTCAAATACAACATTCTACCAACAATAAGCAGTCATGTCTCACATAAACATATGCATAGAAGAAAGCAATAAAACCTGTTGTGTTTGGAGTAAGTGTTGGAAATGTTATCTTGCTATGTTTTCTGTAAGACCAACCTTTGAGGCTGTGGGCATGTTCATAATTGTCATGGGATGCTACCTAAGTCTGGTTTGTTTAACAAAGTAACACAAACCATTGCCTGTCCACTGTGCGTTGGCATTTTTATTGTTTCTCGGTGGAGAGCGATTTAAAAAACAACAACATTGCAACGATGAGTAATTATTCTCTGTATGAATTGAAATGTATTGATAGAATAATTTTGCACGTAGGCAGGTGCATTCATGTATGCACGTGCATGTGTACAGTACCCTCCCACCCCCCACTCCCGAAAAATAAGGCTCCCCCAAAAGCCATTGTGTAATTCAAACACTGAATAAAACAACACAGAGACACACATACTGTGTAGAGATCCGAGACATGCATACACTCACAGGACTCCACACACCCTCACACACACACACACACCGGCTTGTACACTACAGGGACAAGGAATAACTTCATGTAATTGCAAGCGAAGGCACGTAGCACTGGAACATGGGTTGTGGCGCGTGGAACAAAACTGGAGTCTTTTTATGAAGCTGAGCGCTGGAGCTTAGGGAGCACGCTAACGTGAGATCCAAACCCTCAGGGGAATACATGTGTTCTTGTTCGCTACACACAGAAAGAAAGCCGTAGATGAACTGACGGATGTTGTGGGTATGACAGTGCCTGTATGATTGTGTGTGGCTGAGATGTGGGTATATAAGCGTGTGTTTACAGTGTTTTTTATGAGCATATGTAGGCAGGTGTTTTGCAAATATGTGAGGTTTTTTTTCCTGGTGTGAACGTGTGTGTCCTTGCATCAAGAAAAGACTGCGTTTGTGCGTGTTTACACGTGTTGGCTCGTAGAGAGAAGAGGAATTGATGGGAAACTAACTGATGGTGATGGATGAACGTGGCATCTGTAACTCACTTTGGGTTCGTTTTCCCGGAAGACAATATTCACAATATGAAAAACTTGTTTGCTCAGTCAATCCCTTGTTGAATGAGACAGTCTGGTAGCCTCTAGCAGGCAAAGTACCATTAAGATACAACATGGTCCTCCAACTCTAAATTTGCTTTCATAACGGCACTTCTCATTTCTACTCCAGAACTATTAGCAGAAAGCAAAGCGGTGACACAGTGGAAGTCCTTAGAACTCACATTATTGCAACGAATGAAAATTAACTCAATTCTGGCTTGACTGCAGTGCAATCAACAGACCCAAATGCTGGCTCTGAGGCAGAATGTAAATTATACACAAATCTGGCTTCACACTGTTAATAATAGATTTAACCTTTAATTCCCTTTTTGTTAAATAAAGTCTAGATGGTTCAGTGCGCAGTAATGCAGTGCAAACAATGCTGTCCTTCCACATAATGGTAATGTTTCTTCTTAATGTACCACCATTATTACCAGACCAGTACAAGTTTAAATATAAACTGTATTCATATTTTCAAAATAGTGATTTTATACTGCTGCCAAGCAGAATAAAAGGGCCAAAAAGTGCCAGGGTTCATCAGATGGAGATGATGTGGGATTCGAAGTCATAGAGCATTTTCCATTTTTGACTGACAGAGCAGTTAGCATCTGTGAAGCATGCTGACGCACAGTTTTGACTTGTGTATTTTCACAATAAAGGAATGGAAAATCACTATTTTACATACCCCCACTTTGTCAAACCATAGTACAGTAAATCATATTTTCATATCCTACGCCTGTCTGCATTAATCTTCTCGGCCCAGTCAGGAGCTTGAAAATCCATGCTGCTTATATAGATGAGAGTCATGTGAGAAATCGAGGTAGGCCCTGCATGAATACCTATTGTGTGTATTACAGTACACAACACCAAACAATGGCTGTTTTGTGTGGCTGGGAAGGGTCAGGATAAATAATCAGCATCTCTATTATTTGTGCTTACACTAAACACTTACAGCTACAAAAGCCAAGTTAACAATGAGCCACTACAAATTAGGCCTGAGCCCAGCAGATAATCTGTCCTCCCGTGTGGAGTAGGTGATTGTGTCTGGTCTTGTAAAACCTCACCAATAGGTGGGAAGTTTTCTCCCCCCACTCCTGCAAACTCTCACCTGCAGATCGTCGAGTCAACAGGCCGGGTTACAATTTAAGGAGTTAAATACTTTTGGGAGAACTTTCACCAATTGACAATTGTGCAGGTTTTAGAGATTCTGTTCATCATGCTCTTTAAGATTCTTTATTGTGGATTTAACCCATTGGTGAAGCTCTGGAGACTCTGTTCGTTGTGGATTTACAAAGCTCGTGAAGTTTTGAGGTTGTGAACTTGTTTTTTGTCACCTGTTCCTCTCACTTCGAGGGGCACTGGTGAGTTTTTTGTTTTTTTTTAAGATTTACTAAGCAGTTGCTTGCTGATTTATTGTTATGATTGGGTAATGCTGGCTAACTAGGGCTTTGTAAGAGCTAGTTACTGTGAGGGATGCCCCAAGCCAATCAACAGGATCGAGATCAAGCCGGATCCAGGCATTTGTAATTAATACTGAGAGATGAAGGAGGCCAAATCCTGTTCAAACCATCCTGCCACAACAAATCCGGGGTATACACTGTAGACTGTTTGAAAAACAATTACATAATAGAAACAAATTTCTTAGATCTGGCGGCGCATCCCTACTGTTAATGCCCAGATCCAGGACCATAATACTGGTCCTGTTGCTTCACCATGACGGCTGATGTACTGTACTGTAGCAGAAGAATGTATTGTTCTGCACTGAATACACTTTTAGATTGACTGGTTTACGCTGTGTTTGTGTAGTGTATGTGACAGAGAGATAGAGAATGAGTTTGAGTTGAAAAAGTTTTTGGATGAAAGAACTCTTTGACATCAAAACATGGCTTCAGGCTGACTGTACTTCATGCTGATTATACATGCAACATGTCCTCCTGAATCTAGATATAATGCTCATTAAACAGAGAAACTGGTTGAATCCTACAACAAATTTAATGATATTACGTGGCTGAACTATATATCAAATGCAGTGCTGGATTACAGAAGTACTTACTTGGTAGTCAACACAACACAGATACTGCCAATCAGTCAGTCACAGCAGCAGCAGCAACACTTTGCTTTTACTCAGTGATGCACTCTGGTTCAATAAATACTCTTTGGCTCTGATGACACATTATACATTTTTATATACATTAATCTACAATGTGTATATATTGGAAAGTGATTTTGGAAATGTGTTGATCTCTGATAGCAGACTGAGCTTTAGGGCATCCATCATAGGTGGAGAGAATAAAACAAAACCTGCCTCATTGTCAATGAATTGTCAGTTATGTTGGATGCTATTTAAACAATGCCACCCCTATGGTTAATGGTGCACATGGAAATGAGGATGTACAATATCTATGCATCTATCTTTGATCCTTTTATACAATAGCAAGGACACACTGTTGTAACTTCTCTTTAGCACTAAAAACATGGCGTCACGTGATTTAGCCACAAACATTTAAACTTTTAACAAAGGAGCAACATAGTGAGCAATGGGAGCAACTCTCGCTAATTGCTTCGCAACAATACTGAGAGCCACAACTAGCACTTTCCCTAAGCGTCAGTTTAATGTTAATTGCAAATGAAAGAGGTGCAATACGGGTAGAGCTAGTATGTGTACTGTAAAGCTAATGCAGTTCAGTTAATTGTTACATATAAGTTTGTTGTTTTTCAAAGAACTCTGCAGGACTGTGAAATTCTGATGGATTTTGCTTCCTTTAACGTGAACAATTATGCAGGTATTATGAAGAAGTTTCTCGCTGGGATGAAAACTACTATGTTTTACAAGATGTAGTAATAAAATTACATTCCACATTTATATTACACCTGCAAATAAGCTGTATTTCCCCCTTTTCTTTACTCTTTTTTGACACTCTTGGTCTCTCTCTCTTTCAAACCCACACACACAAATTGTGTATAGGTCACTAGAGAGTCATTTATCATGATTAGCAGATGGCTACTGACTGACCATTAAAGCTCCTTTAGCCACTGCTACAAGGTGTAGGCTGAGTGAGTCAGTGAGAGAGAGAGAGAGAGACTAGTGCGAACTGGTGAGTGTGTGTGTACTGTTTCCATTCAGATTATACTACTTCTATTATATTGTAACATAATGCGATCCAATCATCAGTCTTTACCTTGTGGCCATGAATAAAGGTGCTTCACGGTCAGTCAGTAGCCTTCTATTTCCACATTCAAACGGCTTCTCATATAGGCAGTAAAATATGCAATTTCACCGCTGTATTCTGAGCACTCCGTTGAAGGCAGATACTGATAAGTGTAAATGCTGTTATAATGCTGGAGCCCTCGCAGTAAAACCCCCATTCCAAATGCATGAACAGACAGAGAGACAGACAGATAGGTGGTGAATGCAAGATGTTGTAGTCAATTAAATCAGCAATGTAGGTAAAACAAAATGTAATGTACTTCAGTTTTGAAAAGTTGCAAAAGTAGACTTGGGCTAGTCTTGGACTTGACAACAATACAATAATATAAAACGGTAGATTCTGTATTCCTCCAAATGACCCCTATATTCAAACAAATGATCCCGCCACTGATAAAGACAAAAGAGGTGTACAAGGAGTCTTTAAAGATGTAAGAGCCTCCGGGCAAACATAGTCCTGTACATCTTGTGGGGTAATTGGGCTGTCAGAGCGCAACTGAGCCTCCTTATGACCCATAATGGCCATGCTTAGCAATACTTTGACCTTGTGCACAAGCGATGATGAAAGAGGCTAATTTCTATGGTGTGGGAGGCCACTGTGATGCATGGCATCATTTTGAGCGCGTTCTGAGATGCTCTTGGGACGTTCTTGCATTGCTAAAGGTCAATTCAAAAAGGTCACACGCTGATGGAATGCACAAATATCCATAAATATTGAGTAGAGATGTTATTTTTTCATGGGCATGAAAAAAAATCACATATACAAAATCAAACATATGATGAAAGACATAATTTGTTCAGTGGTTTGGTGAAACCCCCATTAAAACATATACATTTATGTACTTTATATTCTACTCTGTTTCTTTCAAAAGTGCACAGAACCACCTACACACATAAATGCAAACTTTGGACCATATGTTGTTGTTGTTATTGATCTAATGACATCTGAGTTCTGTATGTGAAACTCATAAGCTCAGAAGTCAAAGCCCATTTACATGTCAGCTAGTCATCTACATTTCCCTAAAGCTTGATATGACATAACATGTTTTCTCACTCCGCACCATCTGCTCTCAGCCAAGAAACTTTCTGGACATGGACCAGATCTTAAAGATGTTTGCGCTTTTAAAGGCGTATCTGAGACAACTTATTTTATTTCTCCATAATTCAATATGGAGCGAGAATGCGTGCGTAAACTGTGGCATAATTAGACAGCATTAGCAGGACTCCCCTCGAAGGGAGATGAAGCGATGGAGGGAGAGATGGAGGCAGAGATAGGGAGAGGGGAAATAGGGGAGAGGAGAAAGAAGACAAAGGGGAGGGTGAAGGTAAAAGAGGATGATAACAGAGTAAAAGAGTCAATAGAGACATGAGGAGAGAGATAAATTAGGCAAGAGACATAATGGCAGGGCTAAACAAACACTGCTATTTGTGTATCTTTCTGTTATGTTGTGTTTGTACATGGGACCATTTCTGTGGGATAGATCTTAGTTTATATTACCATAGATAAATATGTGTATAAATGTATGCGCGTATGTGTGTGTGCACATGCATGTGTGAGATCCTCTTGGCTCCCGACACCAATCTGTGAATAGGAGTGGGATGAGAGCAGCTCTATTTTAGGGTCTGGAGCTGTGTCCGTCTGTCAGTGTGGGGAGAGAGAGATAAACCATTATACAACAGAGAGAGAGAGAGGCTGAGTAGATTTGAAAGCTTTTTTGCTAGTTTTTAAAAAATACACATTTCATATGCTTCTTTCTCTCGGGTTTCGGGTTCCTTTGTAGCTTAACAACTTCTTTTAACTCCTTGCCAGGAAGCCCCGTAGCACAGAGCTGCCTTTTTTGATTCTATTTCTACTCAGGGCTGGTTTGTTTTATATTTTGGCCAGGCCCTGATGTTACATTTAAGCTTCCATTATCATGGCAATAAAAGATTGAAGTATTAAACAAACTGACTCATCACGATTCATCTCGTTTTATGTTAGTCCCCTCTCCCCTAGACCAAATCGGGGTCGTAATAACCATGTCTTGTTCATCAAATGTTTTCGGCTATCTTAGTGAACTGATCTTGTTCATCAGGGTGGAGTCCGGACTATATACAAGGAATCTGGAAGCAACCTCATTGATCAGTCGTGTGACCTTAAAATCACCATGGATACGAACATTACCATCTTTTTAAAATAGTTTTTACAAAATAAAATCCCTAAAAGTATCCCTAAAAGAGACAGAAACTTACCAGAGAAGTATAACCACCATGAATACAAAACAACCATCTTTTCAAAATACAGTTTAGTCTTTCATCTTAACCCATCAATGGGTAAAAAGGTTGAATGTCCATTGTTCAATACAAAGCAGCAAATGTTGTATTTTTCAAACTCAAAACACAGTATAGTCACATCTCCTCCATCTCTCAGTCCTTATCGCCCCCAACTTCATAGTCAACGTACAATTAACACATCCCATCCTTTTGCTGAAGAAATATCCACCAGTATATTGTTATCAAATATTTTATCTCTTGAATATATCGGTATCTGCCTCAAAAATCCAGCACTGGTCGGGCTTTAATAAATACTCCTGCTGGTAAAGTTTGAAAGTTAGACAATGAAACAAGGAGGGAGATGAAAGGCAGATGTATATAGAAAGCAAGGACTGGAGAAACAACAAAATATAAGCAGAGAAGAGATAGAAGATGGTGAGAGAGTGAAAGAATTAGAGAAGTGACTAAAAAACAGAGATAGAAGGGAAGTAAGTTGATTCCACACATGGGAGAGCCGGGACAGAGCACAGTAAAAATGTGAATACACAAATATAGTCATCATCAAAATTTCACTGCTTCTTCAACACCTCTGAAAGAGCTCCACAGGGCTGCATACAGTAGCTTCTTTGCATTTCTTCATGTGGAACAATAGCTGCAAACAGTAAAGTAAAAATAAAACAGAAGTTTGTGAAACAAGGAGAGTGGGAGGAGCGGGACTGGAGAGGATGTAGAGAGCAAGAGAGACGACAAAGACGGAATCTGAGGTTGAGAGATTGACTTCTTATACACTACTTTGGTAGGCTGTTATTACACCTGCTCTCTCTCTCTCTCTCTCTCTCTCTCTCTCTCACACACACACTCACACACACACACATACTGTCACATCTAAGTCTGCATTGTTGCGATCCGGTAAGACAGAATAAATTACTCTGTCTCACAGCATTTCATGCATGACCGCGTATGCACACACACGAACACACACACACTCGCATGCACGCGCACACCCTCACCATGACCAGCATTCATAACTGCACAAGCACAATGAATGCAATCACTATAAGAAAAGAGATACACATCCAGTTAACATATAGGCTACCATACGCAGAGAGGAACGCATATAGAAAATGAAGAATAAACAGAAAATAAGAACCAGGTGTTCAAAATG
Source organism: Oplegnathus fasciatus (assembly GCA_003416845.1). Taxonomy (NCBI): domain Eukaryota; kingdom Metazoa; phylum Chordata; class Actinopteri; order Centrarchiformes; family Oplegnathidae; genus Oplegnathus; species Oplegnathus fasciatus. The sequence continues at coordinate 1,622,567 of NTHP01000066.1, read as the reverse complement.
AATCCAGGTTGAGTGCAGGCATTGCTGTGAAACTGGAAAACGACTGAATACATGGCTCTTTTCTTTATTTCAATGAAAACCAACACCTCCACTACGCGACGCCAAGGCTGCGTTCACCGTCCATCACTTATTAACAACACACAAAGTTATATCGTCATTTTTTTCATTCTCTCTCCTCCACAAATACGTCTTTTTTCAAATCATCCCTTTCTACTGCTTCCTAGGATGTATAATCGAAAAACATTCTTCATTTCATCTGAGGGAGTACTTATCTTTGGCTTTTGTCAAGTGACCCCAGGGAGGAGAAAGCACATCTTTGCCACAGAGGGAGCATCCTCATGGCTCCATAACGGTTTGAGAATCAAAGCCCGAAGGCTGAGTCACAAAAGTTTTAGAATTACATGAGTTCACATTGAAACTAGGGCTGTGACTAACAATTACTTTATGGCGTCCGGGGAGGGTAGGTGTTAGGGAAAGTCTCCCAGCATGCACCGGGGCAACAGGTTTATGGACATCAGTTTTTTATTGTGTTTAACATTTTGCTCCAGAGTGTTCCCACTGTTCCTGCGGATCATCTGTGGTTATTCAGTCAGTACTGGGAGCATATGGTTAGGCCCTGAGTGTTTAGATGTGGTGACCCACCTTCAGATGCGAGTTCAAAGATGATGGTCTGCTGCTGCGTTGATGCTCTACTCTGAGAAGCTAAAACAGTCCCCTGTTGAACTGGAACCTTCGTCTCACAGAGCACTTGAAAACCAAGCCCGCCACAATTACACCAACAAAATAATCTGTCAGATATTAATCTGAGCAATTGTTTAATCTATAAATCAGAAAAAGTGAATTTGTTCAATTACAATTTCTCAAAACCCAACAATTACTTATTTTTTTTCAACCAACAGTCAAAACCTCCCAAAACATTAAACTGACAGTGATATAAAACAGAGAAAATCCCAGCAAATCCATCAGTGAATTGTTTGTTTTGTGTCTGACTTAAAAGATTAAGCATTAAACTTGTTGTTTAATTTTCTTTTGTTGATTAACTAATCAATTAAGATACTTACTGTTTCAGCATTTATTAAAACACAGAGGTTTATGGTGTGACTCTTGATAAGGGAGGTTAGTAAAATTATTCATTCATTAATGTATTTATTTACCAGGATCTGATGTAAATGTTTTTTAGTTAAGTATGATAACCTGGGTAGTTCCGAACTTCGTCCCTGATTGGCTGAAACACAACGAAAGCTGTAACATAAATGGAAACTGTTTGTTTGTAAGAATACTTTCCATTTTTATTGTGTTGTTCATCTATTCAAATACTCCTTAAGAACTATACTGCATGTCAGAGCATAAACATCAAATGATTAAAAAAGCAATAAGCATCTTTGGTCGGCTTTATGCCTCTCAGCTGTTCTTAAATCACTGTAAAGCACTGTGAGCACTGTCTAATTGTTTAAATACCATATAGGAGGAGTGCTTGGAGGGAAATCATCTGTGGATGTTAAAAGGAAAGAGGAGTAGAGCCCAGTAATAGAGGTGGTGTAATCCAGATGGGCACATCCCATCCCAGATATTTAGTTGAATACAGCTCATGATGATTTGTGAGGCCAAAGCCTACACAAGGCCAAAATGTTGATAGCTGTGTACTCGCTCTCCGTGGCTGTCAGGAACCTCAGCAGTTATTGTGCCAAGTGTGCTGACCTTGGAAGACTTGAAAGGGAAAAGAAGATTAATTTTTTTTCCCCACACATACAGCATTTATACGAGGGTGTAGGTTTGGAGCTGCTCTGCAACTTCAAACTTATGACTGTACCTCACAGAGGAGAATTTGACTGTGAGGAATATGAGAATCTGTACTCCCAGAATTTTATTATGAACACTAAATTCTTTATCTAGGGAACATAAAACTAGCGTTGTCTCCAGTATTTCCTCAGCGTTAGATTCATCATTCATTCTGATCAAAGGATCCCACTTAATTAAATAAAATCAACCACATATCAGCTTATTCAACATTTCATTTCACTTATATAGAGTTTAAAGCATTTAAATAAAATAAGACCATCACCATCAATAACAATCCATAATAATTTAGAGCTGAATTGATTCATCGATCAGTCTGTTGACAGATAATCGCTTATCAAGCAAAAATGCCAAACATTTGCTTCTCAAATGGAAGCATTTATTTCACATCGTTATAAATTGAATATGTTTAAGTAGAGCAGAAACAATTAGTTGAGTAACTAGTAATCAGCAGCTGTGATCATGGATTAATTGTTTCAGTTATTTCCATAAGCCATGGTAGGTCAGTTGTTCCACCATTTTGATCCAATCTGAAATATCTCATCGACTATTTGATGGATTGCCATGAAATTTTGTACAGATATTCATGTTCCCCAGAGGATGAAACTAACTGAATTAACTAACAGTTGTTTTCTTTACAATGAGCACAACAGCCTCACAGAGCTCCTAGCGTGGCTGTAAACTCTTCAGCAGAAATGCCAAATATTTTGTGTGTTTTAGTGTGAAAAATTTGATGTTTTTCTCTTTTTTTATGTGTTAGTCGAACAAAACAAGACATTGGAACATGTCACCTTGGGCTCTTGGAAATTATAATGGATATTTTTTACTTTTTTTTTTTACATTTGATTGGAAAACATGAACAAAATAATCGTTGGTGGCAGCCCTACTTTTGGGCTTTGGAGTGGTGGCCAATACACATAATTTGAAGATGGCGCCTTGGGCTCTGGGAACTTGTGATGGGTATTTTTCACTACTTTTTGACATTTTTATTAAATTAAAAAGTTCATTTAAGTAATAATTAATTAGTTGCAGAACTATAATATCTTTTTCTCAACATGAGGTGAGACTTGAGTGGCTACGCTCAAAAGTGGAGCCACTGACACAGAATGTTTTCTATAGTTTGCATACATTCACGGTCAAACTCCAGTGGTTTTCTGAGTCTGGAGTTTTCTGTGCTAGTGTAACAACAGTATCTTGGCAGTCAGCTTGCTGGCACTCCTGCTCGCAGCAGTAGTGAGTCTCAGTTGGCTAATAATGACAAACAGACTCAATGGATACAATGGAGCAGTAACAACAAGTGAGCTTTCAGCAAGATATTTTCTTCAGCAGGTCCAACACGATGTTTCTCCCACTCATAAATGATTCCTATGCAATATACGGCACTGTATGGCTGCAAAACTATGTTTTCTTTGCAGAAACTTACTGAAGAGGGATAGGTTCAGAAAAGAAGATGGAAGAAACAAACAATGTACAAATACTTGTCAGCCATTGTCACTTGATTGGGATGTATCATTCTTTCGTGTGTGTGTGTGTGTCTATAGGTGGATGCTGATAGTCAGTCGTCTGCTACCATCTATTCTCATTATCTCCTTGTCTGCCTGTGCCAAGCTGATTCTGTCTTTCTGTCTTCTGCTACACCCTCCCTTGATGCAGGTCCTGAGTGTGCTCATTGTTGCATTTCTCTCTTGTCAGAAAGTGAGACGTAGCAGAAAGAGAAAGAGGGAGAGAAAGACAAAGAAAAGACTTTCACTCCACTTACTCTCTGTCATTGGCATGAGCTTAGAGAAGGACAGTGACACTGAATGTCGGCACATGTCAGTCTCATTCCAGTTGAGACAGAAGACAGACAGACAGACAGACAGGCAGGGAGGAGAGAGAGACAGGTTGTGTCTCGGTTTAACTAAGAGAGAAAAGGATGGGGAAAGAGGGCAAAGGGAGAGGAAGACAGGGGGACAGGCGTGCCCTCATACATTTTGATGACACAGGCTGCTACCCCGTCGATCCCTGTGCCGTGACATTGCAGAGACGTGGCGTGATGACACACACACACAGTTGATGTTGCTACTGCTGCCTACCTGACAACTCGACACAGCTCTGCCTATCAGTGCTGACAAGGACATCCATCCTCTGTCCTGGAGAGACCACACACACATGGAGACAGCAAGACCGATCAGATACACCAACTTAGACACACCACGTAGACATGAAAACACATTCTCATGCCAGAATGTGGCCTATACAACAACAAACCCCCACAAACACACACCTGGCCATAAACACTGAGCTTTCATCACTATCCAACAAAACCTCAAGCGTCACAGCCAACCAGGAGCAGCCTGAAGCTGCCGAGCAGGGGTGAAACTGTTTTCTGAGGCCAAGTTTACTGAACTCTATAGATAGATAGGCTTTGTTATCCATCTCGGGAGACTGAACCACAGTGTTGCCTCACCCTGCTCACAATGGGACCAGAAGTCAGTGAAGTGAGGGTAAAATAGGCGAACAAAAAAAAAAAAATCAATTTGTTTGAGGTGGTCTTTTTACAGTGCACTGCTTGAAATGATCAATCACACAGCACAAGACCACAGTTGGTATGAGATTGAAGCTGCAGCATCAGGCAAAACAAGTAAAACCGAGGTATTTTTGAAGTTTAAATAACCAATCTGCTGTCTATAATAAGATTATACCTGAAAATGTTTGAATAACATAACTTTTTATAATGTGATGCAAGGAGAATACTGCTGCGGGTTGATTCAAAATGACTGTTTCTGTTCCTCAGCGGATCAAACTTAAGGCTTTCTAAGACAGTTTCTCTGAATACCCAACCTACCCTGCTGCTTTGCCTTTGTAATACTAAACATACATGAAATTATAGCTCCTATAAGGAAAAGTGGTGAAAGTGGAAAAGAATATATTTCCATGGAAACATGGGACCGCAGAATGTTATCGCCAGAGAAAAACTTTGTTAAAACTCTATTGTGTGTCTATGGTTGTGAAAGTGTATAATTATCTGGATCTGCTGGATATAAGCATGATGAAAAACGGGTATACAGGAGATGAATCGTATAATTTATCTTATTGTAGCAGATGCTGATTTTATTACCTGACCGGTTCTGATGTCATCTTGATAGTATTTGCACTCATGCATGAGGCATAAGTGAGAAACGGCATGTATGAGCTAGCATTGGGTGCGTGCAAGTGTGTCTTCGTATGTGTTTTTTGGCTCCTAGGTTCACTCTCACTTTGATGAGGCTTGTGTATTCTTCATCAGTTGTGTTAAGTTTGCAGTTGAACTCTGGTCATGCCGTCACAAAGCATTACCACAGACACGCATGTAAGGGCACACACAAATTGTTAAGGACAATGAGACAGCTGTACACCCATACACACACACCCACATATATCTATCTCTAAGCATAACAAAATTATGATTGACAGGCAGAGAATAGATTGTGAGTGTCAGAAAGGAAGACAGTGATTCAGGATCTAATGGTGTTGATTTGGACACTGGTGGTCCAGTGAGTGAGAGAGGTAGAGCGAGAGATGCTGATTGACCGACTAACTGACTGACGACAAAGATAATGAGAGAACATGAGCTAATGAACAGGGCGACGAAGTGAAAAAAAAAGCGCAAATGACAGAAATGCAAGGAGACATTCACATAGTGTGTGTGTGTGTGTATTATGTATACTGCCTTGATCAAATGAAACATGCATTGAATTGTAATGACATAGGCGGTTTCACTTGTTACACTATATTACACCATGAAATGCTCCACATGTTATGCAAATGACAAACATGTAGCCAGAGTACAGAGACATTTAACTGAATCCATTGCTGTGTGAAACTAACATGATGATTCTGGCACTTCCTTATGGCTCTTATGGGCCCAGCATTCTTCGCATATCAACTGCAAACACACACACACACACACACAAGCAAACGTGACTCCACTGGACTGTAGTTAATCACCACAAAATCTTGAGGGTTTTGAGAAAACGTACTGTGGAAGTACAAAGCAGAGTGAGATCCAGCAGGATTTTGTCAGGACAGAGCAGGATTTGTGCTACAACTCCGTGTCCTTCCAGTTGCACAACAACTGTTGTACAACATAAGTAACACTGAGCCTGCAAAAAGACTGCACAGGAGAAGGAACTAACTGCTCATGAAATATAACTCCATTGCTGAGCGTTTGTGAGACTATAGTGCAAAAAGGGTCAAGCTGACTGCACACATCGATATAAACAACTGGCTCAAGAGGACTGTGCCAGTCTGGACTCCATACATACTGCATGTTTTATATACAGGTATACAATACTTACAGTACAGGTTAGAGTTGAAGGGGAGGCACAGAGGGAGAGAAGTAAGGGGAGCATACTGCATGAGGTGAAGGGGACAGGTGCATGCAGGTATTCTAAAAAATGGGAAGTTAGTTATTATAGTTTGGTCTGCTGATTTGGCCCACTTACCAACATGGTCAGCAGTTGCAACAACAGCAGCATGTGTGACAATAAGGAGGCAATAAGGATACTTTGAAACCCTTAAAAGACACAGAGACATGATACACACATTTTTAGATTCAGTCTGACTTACACTCTCAGAGGATATCATTATCTGTGTAATGATATCCTCAGCTGTGAGTGTGATCGCGAATAAACGTCCATCAATCTGCTTGGAAGCACAGAAAAAAGAAACTCCTTATAACTTCAGAACTTGCTAAAGAATCATTATGTTTGTATGTTTTCTTCAGCATCAAGGTAATCCAGTGATAGTTCTCTGTACATTCAGGGGTACACTGCAAATAGGAACTGGTGCCAATTCGCCAATTGAAACAAATATAGGGTAAAAAAAAAAAGCAGGGCTCAAGTTGTAGCCCACAGTTAACTCATTGACTCCACTGACTTGCAAGTGTTCGTGTAATCGAGATGGCTGTATGATTACTGAGTTTGTCATGTGAGGATTACAATGTTAAAATATAACATAATTTCCATTACATTTGGGTTTATTGAACAAGGGTTTTCGGCAGATGTGATCCATTTTTTTTTAATTTTTTTTTTAGGCACTTCACTATTAGTAGGCACCAAGATGGATACATAGGAGCTTTCAGAAAAATCTTTTTCAGAGTCATAATTCCGACTTGTCTGAGGGAGGCCCACAGTGTCAGACTTTGAAAACCCCTGGTGTAGAGAAAGCATTGGATGTGATATTACAGCATACAGTTGGAAGTCTCATTTCACTGCATGTAGTGCTGGCATCTACAGCGTACAGCATTCCTATTTGTCCATGCATAATGTACTTCATCTTCAGGATTTCTGAAGGGTACCTAAGCATTAAATCCTGTTTACTGTATGGTAATATGTTATACAGTGCGTTTAAAAAACAGCAGAGAAACTCAGCTCTTCCTGTACATTGAATCCTGTTTATTTTCATTTTTGAGGGAGAGGAACAGAAGAAAAAAGAGAATTTTTTTTTTGAGTTTTCTGACAGGATTCATACAATTTGGAGATCCTGTTAATATGCTTTTTTCTGAATCAGAACCTGCCAGGTTGGTAAATGCATTTCTATTTACAGTGACAGCATGGGGAATGTGCTTAGAGAAGGAAAAGAACATTACTCACCTACAGTATAAGCTGCCCAATACTAGCCTGTACTATTATCCACTAAGCAGAAGGTTAAATAAATAATTTCCATGCTTTGAGAAAATTGGTTAAACTAACAGGTGTACAACATACTGTAAATATAATGATGGGAGTCAGCAGGGACTTCCCAATGCAATACCATATTATTTCTGAAAAACTTTCCTCTATCTGCGCATATGTGTGTCTGCATGACGGAGAGGGAATGTGTTTTGCGTGCGCACAGGTAGTAATTTATCCCAGCAAGGACAAGCTGTGTTAATGTCTTTGTGCACAAGCGCTCCACATCCAGCTGAGACTGTGATACAGCGCAGATGTGTGGTGCTTTATCCTCAACCATTCATCCATCAGAGGTTACTCTCTGGAAGACTAGAGATGTACGGAAAGGTGTGCCGGTGTGTGTGTGTGATCGAGCATCTGTGATTTTCAAAATGTGTCTCTAAACAGACGCATGTAATGCCTGGATCTGAGTAAAATCTGAGTGAAGGGGAGTTAGGGAAAGGTGTGGTGAGAAAATACAAGCAGAAAGAGGAGGAGAGAGAAATACGAATAACCTATGCTCTGATAATGCATGCAGAATGTGAGAAAGACACAAATCAAGGTAGAGTGGGAGAAAATGAGTTAAGTGAGTAGAAATAGCCCGAATGTTGGTTCTGATATTTAATCTATGCAGTACATCATTAATCATACTTGGAGCAGACTACTATGAATATTCCAAGCTCCAAGGAAGAAAAGTTAAGAAAGTTCATTATGTGTGCGTGAGGGAGAGAGAGAAAATGAGAAATTTGTGTATCTTAACATTTGATCATGTGTGCTAAAGAGAAAAGTGTGTGTGTGTGTGTGTGTGTGTGTGTGTGTGTGTGCGAGAAAGTGAGAGAAAGTGATCTCACTTTGGTATTCATATTATTACCAGTGTTGGGGAAGCTACTTTGAAAGTACAGCTTTGCAAGCTACCAATTACTTACCACTGGAAGAAGTTGAATTACAGCAAAGCTACTCTAGGGAGAAAACTACAGTAGTTTGGTTAACTACAGCTACTTAGAAAAAGTAGTTCAAACTACTTTGTAAAAAAAAAAAAATTGTGATATTGTGATGTGAAAATGTGATAAGAAATTATAATAAAATGTTATACAAAAAAAAGTCACATGCCAGGAAAAAATGCCACTCAATTGAGTTTATTGCAAAAAGTGCCCACTTGTTCACAGGTCATACATAAACCAAAAACATCAAATACCCCACTATTCATGGGAAAGTGCAGGAATGTCAGCTTTGGTTTTGTATACAATGTCCATCAGTCAGACACCTACCTTATAGAAAGTCCAGGTGGGGGTGTTGCACCAACATTTTTTGATAAATAGCAATAGTCAATATCTATGACTAATTGACACCTAATATATGCAAGTTTAGCTTTACAAATTCAGATTCAAAACATTAAAAACTGTAGCCAAATATTTTTCACAGGTGAGCTGACAGTCCAGCTTCCTGGAATACCCCAGAGACCTGAACCTGTCCTAAACAAAACAATCCCATCTGGGCTTTTCACAAGGACAAAATTGCAAAGAATGTCATATTTTTTGTTGTTGTCTTTGTTGGCTTCAGTAGAGAAGCAATGGTAAAAAAAAATAAATAAATCATTCCTTTCCTTTTATGGCCCAGAATTGTTTGTAGTTTCAGTGTTAACTACGCAAAAAATGGCCAAAAAAAGTAATTTAACTACTTGAATCACTGCAAGTATGAATGTAGTTGAACTACCAGCAAGCTACTGCAAAATGTAGTTAAACTACTAATTACATGTAGTTCACTACTCACTGATTCTTACAATGGCATGAACACGCATATGAATATGATCTGCATCCAACCAAACAATATGCACGTTCATATACACATACTGTAGTACTCTGATGGTCACACACACTCTGACATGTACACACTTCAAGGAATACTTTGTGCTAAGCAAAGCTAACAGGCTGCTGGTGGATAGAGATATGACAGTGGTATTGATCTTCTCATCTAACTCTCGGCAAGAAAGCGATTATTTCCAGAATGTCAAATTATTCCTTTAACCCTTTCATGCATGGTGTCAGCCATAGTGGACAAAAATTAAAACAAATTTTAAAAAGACATGATGCATGATGTCCCATGTTAGCTAAACAGAATTTGGGACGTAACTTTGGTGTTAAGAGCAAAAAAAAACTTTACCTTTACCACCCCATAGTGTCTAAACATAGGGTAAAGATCAGGCCCTTAACAACAGCCTTAATCTTAAACTTACTGTAGCCCATATAGTACAGATATTTTCACTTAAGACAGAGTGCCTTGGCCACCTTTTCTTTGGTACCACACTTTTTTTGACACTATAAGAGCAGTGTTTACCTGTTTTCCCATTGTGCCCCTGTCGCAGTACCACAGCCAAGCAGTGCTTCCTTCTGAAAATAATGAATTCATGAAGTGATTAATAGTTTGAGTGAAAGTTGAGGAATTATCAGTTGGTATACCTTGACGACATCTGCCTCCTGTGTGGGAGTGAAAAGAGGTGAGAAATCTTTCTGTATGAATGATTTTTCAGCCTCACTCTGCAGTGTTTTTCCACCAAACACATAGCATGATAAATAATCACAGTATAGAAAGACATGGGAAATGTGAACCAACATTTCCACATGGCGTAGGTCAAGGCAGTAAACAGTCCTAAACAAATACATAAACTTGAGTAAACTTTTAAACATTTTTCACCCAAAACAAAAAATAAGACAATTTTGTTTTTTGCTGCAGTGGATGCAGAAAGCTGTGAAAATGTCTGAACGCCAGAGCTGACAGCAGGTCTCCAGATCAGCGACTGTAGGAGTTTGACTGCTCCTGAACTCCGACAGAGATACAAGCACCACCAGATGAATATGCTCTACCAACATGAAATATCCCAGTAATTATTAACTTGGCAGCAGCATTAGTGCTGCAGTGTGAATAGACCCTCATTAACCTCCACTGGACTGCATATCAGATTCAACTGCTTTCACTCTAGAGTGCAAATACGAGAGTGTGGCCATGGTCCTGTAGTATATCAATTGCCAAAGAATGGCATCTGAAAAATGCATGAGTGCCTGTCCTGTTCCTATTTGGAAGCTGGAAAGCTATCAGCCTTTCAGCAGCTTGTGCAGTGATCTGTGAAGCAGATTTTAACTTGATTAGGCTGTTTAGACTTTGAAGTCGACAAAAAAGTAAAGAATGGCACATAGAACAGAGGAGTAAAGAGGAGAGAGATGGAGAATTCACTGTAACAGCTGCATCATCTCATATCCTCTGTGAGGCAGCTGGCATTAGAGTTTCTGAGGAGGGAGAGATTTGTAAAACATGGACATTACAACAATAGCTGGAGCATAATCTGCCCAATCCCATTACTGGCTAGAACCATCCACAGAGACACACACACACACACATAGATGAAAGGAGGAAATCTGTCACTGTGTGTGTGTGTGTGAGAGAGAGAGAGAGAGAGAGAGAGAGAGAGAGAGAGAGAGGGAGAGATGTGGGAGGAAGGAAGACATGAAGAATGGGGGGATGCTAGAGAGAGAGTGACAGGAATGAAGGGGGGGGGGTGTATTTGTGTGTGTGCATGTCTACAGTAAGTGTGTGCATGCAGTGGGAGAACTTCAACCACTTATGCTGCATAATGCGACAACATGGCAAGGTGTCACAGGTCTGCGTGAAGCACAGAATGGGACAAGGAAGTTCAACAAAGACTGTATTCTTAAGAGCATAGCCTTGGACTGCATGCAGCCAGTTATTGATTGACACTTAAGCTTGTGGTATCCAAACAAAGGAGGCATGGTGTGTATGCAGCCTAAAGGCTGGGTTTTACTGGAAAAGAAGTGGACCATGTTGTCTGAACATGTCAGAAATCAAAAGTGTTTATGCCTGATCTGAAGGGCCACACTGGGAGGCGGGGTGAAAGGCCAGCCGTCGCAGAGAGGGGGGAGGACACAATATTGTTTAAATAATGGCACATATTTTCAGACGGTCTCTCCTGGAAGGCATTTATAGTGTTGCACTCGGTTACTCGCATGAGAAGTGCTAGAAATTGTTGGGCATAGAATGAAAAAAGAGAGCGAGAGAGAGAAGTTTGTCTCCGTCACATAGCTGGACAATCCCGGCGTGAAGTGGGTGTGATCTGACGATGAATACGTTCAAATCTTCCAAAAAGCACTTCTGATGGAGTATACTGGTTGGTGCCTTAAGTTTGGTGTGTTAAACTCACAGCAGCCAGTCTCTTGACTGTGTAGTGTCAGTTTGCGTATGCTCACAAACAACAATCAGACGTTGTAGTAGTTAATTTTAAATGTGACATGAAATATTTAGAAAAAATGTGAACTCTAAATTGAAGTTCAGTTAGACTGACAGTCCATCTTTAGAGACAATAAACAATCCATTTCCCTCCCTTTGAACAGAGCAGCTACTTCAACATATGAATCTAAGCTCACTGTTCAGTGTACTACAGTATAAAACTGCAAGAAGAGACAAAAAAAGCATCAATTAGTGTGTCTCACAAACAAAAACAATTGCCATAAACCTGACATTTTAGAACACTTTTACTGTCATCGAGCTACAGCTGAGTTCTGATTTACAAAATGTATAGTACAACATCTCATACTATGGTGCAATATGTAGTGGTACAGTATGTCTTGGTTTCTTGCACTACAAGCCTGTGTTGCATTATTCTGTGGCCTAGATGGAAGTGTATCTCTCTCAGCATAACAGGATTACCAACTAGTCAGCGGGTCAGAAGTTGTGTGTTGAAGCACCCCCCCAGGAATATTGGAGTGTTGACAACCTAGGCCAAGAGGAAATTGAAATGATCTCAGACAGGCTAAGTTGTTGATAGAGTCAGTAGCTCAGAGGAATGAACTATTACGCAGACTCTTGGAGATTGTGGATCCAATCATCAATGTACATCTGGAGTATCTTCTTTTTTTTTTCTCCTCAAGCGAGCCAGCATCCAGGGGGAAAACAACTCCGAGAATGACTTTACAAGCTGCTCCTGGACTTATATTATTGCAGTAAGCAGATACAATAAGTTGTTGAGGTTATAGCTTTGATACCTGACTTTATGTTTAATAAAAGAGAGCCAGCATCTAGAAACAAAATTGGAAAGCTCTGGTGGAATAAGTCCACAAGCTGTGAAATTCAGTGGGCCATTTAATCACAGATGTTAATAGTGCACCCATCCTCTGCTGAGCTGTACCGTTCACCGGCTTATTAACGAAGTCGCTCACAACAACAACAACGCGGAACATGTTCTTGGGCGGGGGTGGGAAGGTCTACTTTTGGTGTCTGTTTGTCATCTTATTTATAGGAGTGTTCATCCCTCAAACTCTCTATCTCTAACAAAGATTTATAACCACATGGGATGCTGTGAAGCAGACAGAGGAACCAAGACCTTGTGTTTCACAGGAATTGGTTTATCCAGTGGATTTTCCTATATGCTATTCTTTTGATTCTTTTGTCAGATTATATACAAGTTCTTAGATTCACAAAGACGTGACCGTGTGTCGCTGAGTGGGAGCGCACGGATAAACTCTAGACCTTGTGCACATCAAATATAATCTCATCCTAATGAGCTTTCTACAAGGTACTACCAAAGTTTCTACCGAAGAAACAGTGCTGAGGGCAACATGTACTCTAGGAAAGTAATGCATCAGCTTTTCTTACAATACATGTTTGACAGTACAGTACATGTTTGAATGTCATATAAAAGTAATAGTATGAGTTGAGTAAGTTAGTAGTTTCCTCAGGCACGTAAAAATAGTACTTATTATATATCTGTGCAGTAAAGTGCATGAGATTAACAGTTATTATAATGTATGATTTTTTAAAATTTGATAATGTAATATACAATGAGCAACACCATCCACACCCCCACAGTTTTTAATGATATGATAATCTCAAAAGGCCTTCACCCCTTATGAGAGAAATGAGAAACTGCAACAAATGCCTAATTTAGAAAATGAATGAATGAAAATAAACCTTGGGAAGGGTCTCACAGAGAGAGGGAAACTGTCAAACATGCAGGGGCTTGGCAAATAGATTAAATGATGTTAACAAAATCAAATGTAAACAAAATATACATTATAAATAATGAATCTGCACTATCATCAAGGTCAACACCTATTCACCAATTAATTCATTCACTCAGCTAGTTATGTCTTTTCATGGTCACAGGAGGCTGCTTTAGCTTATGTGAACATGTACAGTATTTAAGGAAAGGCAGCCTGGACGACTCCACCACATGAGTAACACAGAATTGTGTTACACGAGGGGCCATAGGAAGTCAAACATCAGCCAAGAAACACTATATTTTAGACAGAAGTCCCACATTTCCCCATCTTACTCAAACTTTTACAGGTAGACACTGTCAGCCTTCTTTAATTTTTCTATGCTGAACATAGAAAGTCATCTACACCAAACACACCACCATAGCAGTCTCAGAGCCAAATGTCTCTCTTAATTGACACAGTTTCTTTAGCACCTTCTCTTAAAAAAAAAACTTCACCTTTCTCTCCCCTCTGTCTCATTATGAACTTCATGACTTACTACTCCCACTGCAAATTCTGCATTGGGTAAAAGGACGTTATTCTAATTAAGAAAACCTGAGTACCTAAACTTTTTTTGAATAAAGTGTAACCTCTATCCTGCTTTCATTAACCCCAGCAAGACTTAACTTCTACTTCGCACTCCTAAAAATAATACATAATTTTTAGACATTTTTGAGTGGAGTTTGGACAACACATCTTTAACAAATCACATTTAAATTTCTAATTATACTGTTCAATGTCATCCAACACACAGTTTCAGAGTATTAAGAGTATTAACTTAAATTTAATTGTTTTTTAATCAGAACAGTTTCTGTCCAAATTCTCTGGATAGGTTTTCTCTCCATCTGTCTGATTATTAGACAGTAATTTAATTCTTTTAGTTTTATCATACCGTATATTTCCCTCCTTTTCCTTCAAACACAACCCAAGTTCATGATCTTAACCAAAAAATCCACCCAAACATGTGCTTAAGATTTGGTTTTAATGTCAGTTTGTTTACTATTGTTTAGACACACTTCATCAAGAGAAATCAAACAGAATCCAGGGTTTAGTGGCCTCATCATCAGAGAAATTAAAGGGCAGCAAAAAACACAATAAGGGTGCTTTCACACCTGAGCTGTTTGGTCCGTTTTAATTGAATCCTGGAGCGTTTCGTCAGATAGTCCAGTTCGTTTGAGGTGGTACGAAAGCTCATTCAAACTCTGGTGCGGACCAAACAACCGACCTCTGGTCCGCCTGAAAACGGGGGTCTCGGTTCGCTTCTAAGTGCACCAGAGTTCGGTTCGCTACAGGTGAGAACGTGATCCAAACCAAATACAGGAATTGAACCAAAAAACAGTGCATTGCGGATGATTGCTTTCAAATCCATAGCTTATTATGACCAAATCTCGCCCGTCTTCTGTCTAACATGGACAACACATCACAAACCCTCTCTCTCATCAGGGCCCGCCTTCTCCTTCTCACTCGCTGTCCTGTCAGCTGCTCATATTCTTCGCCTTCTTGTAAAACATTTGATTGATGAAAACACCAAAGCAAAGCCAGAAAAGTCAAGACCACATAAATTTGGTGTTGTTCCATTATTTCTGAGATCAGGAAGTGTCGGCGAGTTTCACTTGGATATTTTGTCCAATTGACGAGCGACCGTTTTGACCGCATGACATTTATTTACAATATTTGGCCCACTTGACAAAGTTACAGTGTGAACGCAACCGAACCAAATGAAAAATGCAACAATGTTGCAACTTCACCCCCGAATCGCACCGAGACCACCGAACTACAGGTGTGAAAGTGTTATCCTAGTGTTGTTTTTCACGAATAGTGTGGTGGAAGATCAAAGCTCATCTGGCCCAAGCGAAGATTTTCCTCCCACATGTTGATGTTAAACTGTTGATTGATCCACAACGTGTTCTGTACCTTTTTAAACATGTCCGCTCTAAGAAATCCTCTGGACCTGATGGAATTTCAGCTTTTCTTTTAAATGAAATGCTTTGAGAAATGTGTGGTGGCCATGTTAAAGGAAGATGTTAGCAGCAGATTAATTTAATACCATTCAGCCATATATTTTAATTCAGAAGTTAAAACAACTGAATGTAAACTCCTCAATTATCAAATGGTACCACTCTTTCTTAACAAACAGAACTCAGTGGGTCAAAGTTAATAACAGTCTGTCACAGCTAAAAACCATTAGTACTGGAGCCCCACAAGGATGTGTCAGCTCACCAGTCCTTTTCACACTGTATACCAACGAGTGCTCAGCTAAGCACTCACAGAACTATATTTTCAAATACTCAGATGATGCTGTCATTTTAAGTTTACTGTATAAGCAAGAGGACAGAACCATTTATCATCCTGAAATAAGGGATTTTGTGGCATGGTGCGACAGCAACCATTTAACCCTAAATGTTAAAAAAATTGAGGAGACTGTCTTTGATCCTAAGGCGGTGGGTGACCACAGTCCTGAGATTATTCATGACCAGCCTATTGCACAAGTCCAGTCCTACAAGTATCTTGGTGTTCAGATCGACAGCACTTTTACCTGGAATACTCATGTTGAATGGCTTTGCTCTCGTTTACGTCAGAGAATGTATTTTTTACACAGACTGCGTTTGTATGGAGTTGATCAAAAAATCATGCTTCTGTTCTACCAGGCTGTTTTAGAAAGCATAGTCAGATATGGAATGGCAGCATGGTATGGAAATCTCTCTGTGAAAGTGAAATCAAAGTTAATACACTTGGTACAGACCGCCATGAAAATCATAGGTCAGAAACATNCGCGTGACATTTGTTTACAATATTTGGTCCGCTTGACAAAGTACAGTGTGAAAGCGAACCGAACCAAATGAAAAATGCAACAATGTTGCACCTTCACCCCCGAATCGCACCAAGACCACCGAACTACAGGTGTGAAAGCGCCCTAAGTCTCCTACCTGCAAATAAATCATGGTATTACTAAGTTAATTCATGAGTCACCATACAATGTTGATGTTCACATATGAAACAGCAGTCGTGGTCAACACACACTCCAGTGATTTATGATATTGTAGAGGCTTTTTTGCCCCAAGTTAAGCCTTTCTGTAATACTTCACTCAGATCTGCAGCCCAACACCTTAACCTCCTTTAACCTTAAACATAACAGTTTGACTGGTGGAGCTTGTTTGAGGCAGCGAACTGCCTGGGAGAAAGTGCTTGATGTTTCGCTCAGGCCAAGAAAGTCCTTTTAACCTCAAAGATATCTGCTCGCCTGTCTGACCTGAATTTGCCATTTGAAGCCCCTCGCTGTGCTGTGGGATGAACATTTTTAAGGTTATGGCTCTTTGCAGTGCCATGCCACTGCATTTTCAGATCCTCTATACCGACAGACAATTTCTTTCATGCTCTCTCTGTAGTGTAGCTGCAGTCATTACTCTTCGACTACACACCTTAATTAACGGCATCTGCATTGTAACTAAAATCAGACATTAGCTCAAAAACATTGATGGCAATGTTGGTCTTTCAGTTCATCACTTTGGTCCAGACTGAAATATCTTGACAACTATCAGATGGTCCGCCCAGACATTTTGTACAGAAATTCATGGTCCACAGAGGTTTAATCCTACAGACTTTGGTGATCCCCTGACTTTCCCTCTAGCACCACCACAAGGTTGACATATGTGGTTTTGAGTGAAATGTCAAAAACTGTTGGATGGATTGAAATCTGGTGCACAAATTCATGTCCTGCTCAAGATGAAATGTTTTATCTTCAGTGATCGCCTGAGTTTTCTTTTAGCACCACCATCAAGGTCAAAATTTCAGTTTATCTAATACTTTGGTGCTTAACCAAATTCCTGCAAAACTAATTATTAGCAAATGCTAGCAAGATAACACACTAAACTAAGGTGGCCATGGTAAACACTACCTGCTAAACCTAAGCATGGTAGCATTGTCATTATGAGCATATTGGTATGCTGACATTATCATTTAGTTCAAAGGACAAAGGACAGCCTCACAGAGCTGCTAGCATGGCTGAAGTTTTATTAGTATTTTGCTAGCAATTCTGACACAACTTTTATGATAGAAAAGGACCTCAGTGAGACATTTGGATGCTCGAAAAAGTATCTGGTTTCAATCCAAAACATGGCAGCAGT
>NTHP01000066.1:1571254-1596730 GCA_003416845.1 Oplegnathus fasciatus | reverse complement strand
GAGCATGCATTTAATAACTTATCTATTCCCCATTTTTATTCCACATGCTTGCCTCATTATAATGTCCAGGCTATGAGTGTGTAATATCACTGATAAAATTGGCTTTGGTCATAACACTACACCAGCACAGGTGATGTTAATTATCACCTGTGCTTATGCTGTAGCATCAATGTGTAAACTCTTGTAACAGTAGCTAATGCATTTAGCTTGCAAGCTAACAGTAACAAACCAACAATATCAACAGACATTATTTATTGATTTAATCAGTTATATTCTTGACTCGTATGAAGACCTTTTATTGCCTTTTGTCGGCTTCGGAGCTCCTTATGACTGTGTATTGTACTCTGGAGTTAAGGTGCGCGCACACACACACACACACACATCAGTATGCTGCGTTGCCAGGAGTAGCAAAGGGAAATTCATTGCCCCTGGCAGGCTGTGTAAACAGCCTTCGCAGAGAATGGCAATTTGATTAATTGAATTCTGTCACAATTTTGCCACTACAACAAGGAAGACGAGGGTGATTGTCACACATTGCACATATCAGCAGTGGGAAGCCTTGAGTTTCTCATCTTTGTATACTGAAATTTAAGATTGATTAAACCAATTTTCTACAGTCTGCCATCTGTATATAAACATTATTTGTCCCAGAGTCAGTAATGCAAATAAAACACATGACACACACAAAGTGATGCACATGGTTTATGATGATGATTATGATAAAATGAGTTTGAGTCTGTTGCCTCTAGTGGGTGTCTTTTTGAAACAAATATTGAGAAATAAAGATGATTCTCCATTCATTCTTTCTCTGTTGCCTCATATTCTCTTACCTGAATTCTCTCTCACATACTTCCTGCACTTTCAAACTCCTGTTTAAGTCGGTATCACTGTGATAACATTGACCTCCGATAACTTTACTTGAAAGAAATAAGGGGAAAAAGGGGACAGAGAAAGTTAAGGAATAAAAGAGGAAAGCTTTGGGAGTAGAAAAAGAAATTGTCTTTAGGTCACCCAGAGGTGGGAAACTGTCTTCTCTAATGCACTTTCCATTTGTCAGAGAGTATCAGTCAGACCCACATACTGAGAGGCACACGCACGGGCAACGCTGAGCCACTAAAACGCACTGTCACCCATTTCAGGCATCATTACTCGGCAGAATGTTCCAAATTTGTTGCAGATACAATTTTCCACGCTTTAACCAGAGAAACAAGCCAAGCGGAAATAAACAAAACTCGTGTATGCAGCCCCAAGATGTTACGCATTACAGCAGAAGGCAGTGTGAGGAAGGTTGGAGGAGGGTGGCATCTCTCTTGTTAGCTCAGATTATAACATGCTTCCTCATGTTTTCAATTAAGCTCTGGTGACCGAGCTGCACTGGCTTATTGTGAGATAATGTCACAGTTGTGATCCGATATGAAATGTTTACAAGAATCAGATTAGTGATACGTCAAGCTTCTCTGTCACTGCACACTCAGTAGCCTTAGAACAAGAAATGGTTCAATGCATAATACTACTGGCATACATATCTCTGTCTGGGTTAATAGCCACGTTTCTGGCTCATATTTATGTGAAAATTTGACCACCAGTGGCCAAACATGCAACCACCTGCCAAGTCCTGCATATTCCCCAGTGTGAAAAATCTCATTATGCTTTTCTAGGGAAAGTTTGTAGAACTGCTTCCTCTTGCAAATGAACATCTGTCCTCTGAAGTGATTTTTTTAAAGGACGTGAGAAGATTACAGAAAAAGTGTCCAGTAGTATCAGTAGTTTAGGTAGTGCCATGTATGCACCATGATCTTTTTTTATAGCATTCAGTGTTGTATGTCAAATATGTGGAATATTTATTTTATAGTTATTGATACAAATATATTAAAGTTTGATAAATCAAATTGATAAACAGCAACATTATGCTGTGCTTTTTGTAGATCTATCTATGTTTTTGATACAGTTGATCAGATTTTTTTTGTGACATAAGATGCTCTCTATTGGTTCTGATGATTCTGCTCAAAGTTCAAATCATATTTTTCTGGTAGAGTTCAGACAGTTGTTGCTGATGGCTTCAAGTCAAGGCCCTAAATGGTTGTTAAAGGTGTCCCACAAGGATTAATATTAGGTCCCCCAAACTAATCGTTGCAATGTTAGTTTCTATGCTGACGATACAATCTTGTATGCAAGCACACATTTTTGATGTTCCTACTCTGATCCATGCTCTTATTGGAAGCCTATACTTAAAGTTGGGAATGTGCGCCTGAATTTATGAGGAGGTCATATGGCCTGAAACCACATCATCCACCACATATATCAAATTAAAAAGGCGATCTTTGGCGCAAAATTACATTCTGCATTAACTAGCTTAAAACTAACCCATCTAGCTTATTTTGCGTTGCAGCAGTAGTTTGATGTTTTTATGGTGAAAGTTTTACAAGCTTTTATGAACTGCAAAACAAACTAAAGTTAGAGACATTAATTTCTCTGAGGGACTTTAGTTTTACTTAAGAAGTATTTCTTTAATACTTGTGAATGCTTTTAATCAGTGTATCTTTATGTGAAGTGAATGCTTAGTGTGACTGAATTGTTTTGTTATGTGTGTACGTAATTAGTTCTCAGGTCTCTCTTATAAAGGGGATCTTGATCTCAATTACACTTCTCGAATAAATAAAGCTTTACTAACTTACTGACTGGTAGTTTAGTATATATCATTTATTATATGGTATTTATATTTAGTATATACTGTATCATTTAGACACAGTGTCGCTATAGATTCATTAGAAGTAAAGCTTCATAGCCTCTAGCACAGATGTTCCATTCATCGCACAACTGTCACATCTTGATATTTTATGGTTTGGAATTGAATTTTTCATCATTCATTTTCATCACATCTTTAAAGACACACCAAAATATGAAAACAATGATCTTTTCAGTTTCTCCCTCATGAGTTTTTCATCATTCTGGACAGGAAAGTCCCATTAAAGATTTTTTTTTTCTCACCAGCATACAAATCTAAAAAAAAGAAACATTTCATTATTTTATTTGTGTGGTTTCAAAAAAGAGTTTATAGTCTGTGTCACTGTCGCTTTAATGACTTATTCATAAACCCTGTCAGAGGCTGGATCTATTTTAACAAATATACAGCAGCATGACAGTTCTGCATTTGGCCCCACTGAATTTTTCATAACATAAAACAGAGTGGAGAGGAGAAGGAGGAGGGAGAAAAGAGGAGTAAGGACTTAAGAATAACACATACACACAGAACGGGAGTGACAATACATGGAGTCTCTCACACACATGAACAAAGGACCTCTACTACTGATAAGGGCAACATGCAGACATTCAAGGGAAGGGCTTGATATGAGATTTGTGCTGTTCTGATGCATTCACGACCTGCTTATTGTTTTATAAAAGTGGCCGTTGTGTTGTGAGGTGTTGTTTTACCTCGTCTTTCCCTTCATCCTGTCATCTACTGAGCCACTGGACACAGCCTCTTTTGTCATTATCTTATCTTTTCATTTTTCTCCGGAGTTTGCGATATATCTCTTTGCATTGTTCTCTCTTTGCCACTTTATCTGACTCTTCCTCACACACACAGTCTCCCACGCAGCATTATATTAAAAAAGAGGAGGACTTTTATCAGAGTTTGGAAACCTCCTTCTTTTGGTTTTGCCTCTCTTATTCTCTGCAGCTCTGTCTGGCTTTCCCTTGTTCTCTCATTTTCTCTTTTTCGCCCCTATCTTCCTCATTTTCACACACGTCATTCAGCTCTGAGTCATCCTCTCATTTGTATTCAGCATTTGTTCCTCTGTTGGGTATTTCCTCTCAACCAATCTCACCTGCCTATATAAATCCCTCCCACATAACCTCTCTGGGCCACCATGAAAATTGGAAACTTGTCATTGCTCTTCCAAATATAAGCCTAATCGGAAAATGATGTTGCATTAAGTGGTCTGTTCAGCTATTATATCCTGTTAAAGGGATAGTCTGACATTTTGGGCTTATTTGCGTTCCTGCTGAAAATGAAGGCCCGAAACATGGTCCACACATGTACGGAAATGACAACGCCTGGCCCAGCAGGCACAAAAGCTCCACCCCATTGAACATACTCAACGCACAGTATACAGTATACTTTTCTATTGCATATACAGTATACTTTTCTGACTTCCTCCTTTGCTCTCCTCAGCTGTAAACACATGTCATTTCGGGGCGCTTGCTGAAACAAGTGATGCTGTCGTTCCTCTTGGAAGGACAGTCTCCATGTTGGAAGAGGTTACCATGTCGGGACCGAATATGTTACTACTGTATGAACTGTAAAACCTGAGTGGTCAGTATTTCAAAGCAAATTCCTAAACCTTCATTTCAGTTGGAGGTGATTACAACTCTGGCTATAATAATATTAGATAACATCCTGGTCCCGCAGACAGAATGCTTGACAACTGCTGATCCAGACTGGGAAGCGCACTCAGCCAACGATCACACATGCTGTATATTCAGAAGATAAGAGGCACTTTGCAACAACAGAACACAATACAAAAAGTTGTCACTTTGACCTACACTTAGTATGATCCTACCCACATACTGTATATCTGCTGGAGGTTTGGAGACTCATAACATGATGTAGTGTTTGTGTATGCAGACAAAGTTCTAAGTACTACAACATGGCGAGGGAGTAGTTTGTTTGATGTCGTGACTGATCTGAAAGTAGACTAAGTGTTTTGTCTGCTGGAGTGCTTTTTAACACTGCTTTTAAGGGATACCTGCCCCACCATCCAACCGTGTGTGTGTGTTGTGTTTGCATGTGGCCTCAGCCACTCTCCCTAAAAAGGTCTTTTCCCTGCAGTAAAAGCAGAGATAGTACAAGAGGTACAAACAGAGGGAGAGATGGAAAATGGAAGAAAAAATAAAGAAAAATACCATCAGCAAGAACAATAATACAGAGAGGCCAGTGTGAGGTGAGGGAAAAATAGGTAAAAAAAAAAAAAAAACCATGAGTGTACTGCAGTTCAGCAAAGCAGTTTCAATTAGTCCATATGAAAGAGTGGTCCTTTTGCTCTGCTTTAAAATGTCATTTCTAATGGCTAGGATTACTGAGGGACTGTGTGATTATGCTCTTGCACACTTTGAAGTGGTATACGGCTCGCTAATAAAATAACAGCATTAATTATGGACAAATGACAGTAAAAGTGACATCAAAGAATAGTTTCGGAACAAGGAGAACTGTTTCAGGAGGTTTAATCACTCTACCTGTCTATAATTTTTGCGTCATTTTCTAACATAAGGTTACCAGCAGTTATGCAGGATGAGTTAACACAAAATGTATTCATGCTTATGAAACGGCCTTATAAAAACTGGTTTTAAGTAAGGTGGATCTGGGCATTCTTTCAGTCCACGGAGACTCTTTTACAGACCTACCAGACTTAAACGCACAACAAAACAAACACACAACCTATTTGGGAGGCTGACCTATAATTTTATAAATGTTGCCCTCGGTTCACAGACTCGGTCAGTTTGGAGTAAAAAGCTGTGATAGAAAGATATGGGAGGAAGCTTCACGAATAAAAACACGGTTTATGCGTAGCTTCACCTTTAGATCTGCTGCTGATATCAGGCATATTTGTTCATCAGCCTCTGAAAACCACCTGGGACTTGATGTGCCCCTGTTTCCATTGTTGGATAATATTATTACTGATTCACTGTATATATTTACCCTTTAGTTCCTCTAATCCTCTCTGCTGGACCTGCAGTGAATGTTAAGTAGGGATGCTTTGATAATACTACTGACTCTATTTCTGAATACAAAACACAATGCATATGTGATGTAGGATGCTGCTCTCAGCAGTTACTGACCACTTTAACTGATTTGGTTAGCAAATAGATGAAAATGAGTCAAATGTGACACGTTTCGCCAACCTAAATTTTCATTGTAAATACAATTTACTCTTTGTAAACAGACGCAGGAGAAAAACTTTTTTTTACCTCAACCATGATTCAAACACTAATATGAGCATGCTCCTAAAATGAAATACCTAGGCTAAATTCACACACAAAAAAAAAGTTTTTTACTGAACATCCCTGAACTTTGGTCTTAGCCTTGACAACTTAGAAACTTGAACCTGAAAAAAGAAAAGAAAATGATAAATTAAAAAAACTAAAATTTGACTTTCCTGTGTTTGCGCCCATGAAATCACTCAAACCCTTGTATAATTTAAAAAATATATTGGTGCCACCGGGCAAAATAACCAATATTACAATAACCATTACCTTCTTTTTTCAAGTGATTGGACTTTGTCCATTTTGTTTCTTATTTTTCTCTTAGTGCTGCCAAATGTTTGTGAAATAAATAAAGATTTTGATCAATTTCAGATAAGCTCAGTATGAACATGTCTGCCTTCTGTAGCTGGCTGGCTCCTACCTGTGCTTCAAATTAAATGATTTTGACTGCCTGCCAAGACAACTTGTTCCCTATTACCACCCAATAGAAGTCAAACCGCCCTCTCAGTACACAACCCTCCTCATCTCATCCTCCAAATGCTAAAAGTGAGTGTGTGACAGACAAATTCTACTGCAGGGACTGAATCTGTGTGACTTCGCCAGTTGCTTATGAAAAAACGTGTGCTTAAGATGTCTGTGTGCTCTATGTGATCTGTAGGTGTGTGTCTATGCAAGTGCACGGGTCACTCGGGAAACAATATCTCTCCAATTTAACAGCAAGTACAGGCTGAAATCGGGGCTGACACCGTGACATTAATTTGAAACTAATTCGAAGGCTCTGTCTAAAGGATTGGTGTAATATTCATTCTGCATACCTGTACCCTCCCTATAGTCAAATGGAGAAGGCTGTGCTAAATGTAAATTGATGCCGACATTAGAGATGCTGAGTTTGGAAGACAGCTCAGGCTTGAATGCATAAAAACTTTGGTCTTCAAAGCTGCACTAGGCAGGATTTTTTACCATTGACATTTGTTGTCAGTCTGTCAGTCACTTTATACTCTAGCACACAAACCACATGGTGGCGGTGCATGACGGAGAGACTGCCCCCCATTAGTACGGCATAAAAGCATTCTTGGGTGGAATATTTCTTTAATCTAAAATACATTCTACATTGTGTCTGTCAGTTTAGACGATGAGATGAGTGCGCACATTAGAATGTTAATGTGTGTCATATGTGTGTAGGTACTGGTACGTAAACTGCGATGCAGATGCAGTTTAGCACCTTTGCTTAATGATACTTGCATTGTACTATACTATGCAATGATATTGTAATATCACCCTTTGTTGTTCATGCTGCATAATGAACAACAAAGTGTTATCAAATACCCGCAGCTGTCAGCTCGACAAGCAGAGCTTTAGAGAAACTGCAAGAATCTGTCTTTCACTCACACCATTTCTTTTTCAAACATCTCTTGTCTCTCTCCCTCAACATTTTTCTCCCCCTTACCCGATCGCTCTCGCATAAAATCCACTGCAGGTGTTCCAATTTATGTGTGAGTGTTTGTTTACGCGGATGTGTGTAAGTTTGCAGCAATTCTCTCTGTCTTTGAGTTGAAAACTGCAGCACCAAAGCAAGCACACCCAAGGCTACACTTATCCCAGCTTCCTGGCCACTCCAATAGGATCCAGCTTGCTCTTTATTCCTAAACAGGGAGTATGCTTTTTTTATGTTTTAGTTTTTTTTTTGTGTTTTTTTTGCTAACTCTCTCCCTCAACCCCCCACACACCAGCTGTGGAGCTTTGGACCGTGAACAAGGTGTAGTAGACTGTGGGTTGCACAAAAATAGGGGTTGAAAGAGAGGACAGTGAAAGAATTAGGGAAAATAAATGAAAGTAGAACACAGCCATGGTTCAGAGTTTGAAAACTGTGCATGAGGTGAGGAGGCATTTGCAATGTTAAGTTACTGAGCAGCACATTCTTGTTGCTGGCTTTGCTCAACAGAAATTTCCTTTGTTAAAAATTCCTGGAAGTTATTACACAGTGTAACAGTTCCACCTTCTCTGGCAGGGTGACTCTGTAGTAATTTATTGCACATAACTGATCAGCAGCTATGTGTCCTGGAGGATTGTAATGGATCCAGTCAGTTATGGACAGTCAGTATGCTCGGTCTAACCTTTTCCTCATTCCAAATTCCTCACATGCTCTGAACTAAAAGTTAACTATGTTGCATCCACTGTAAAGCAGCAGAATGTGGTCACACAGATGACTCATTAAATTTGAAGTGGTTCTCACTTTTCCAGCAACTCTCTTCCTGCATGTTCTGCATACTGAGTTGCCATTTTCCATTAATTTCCCCTTCAGCACTCTTCATAAACCAAAAATATGGTCAGAATGGACTTAGAAGAGTGAAAAAGTTTGGGAAAGATGTGACCGCCTTCTGCTGTGGTATTACCTGGCTAGTTTAGTGGACACATAATGCCCGCTGGGCCCTAATGTTGTGTATTTGTGTATTTGATATGTGTTAAAACCAGTTACTGATCTAGGAGAAACCCTGCAGGGCTCTGTTAAATCAAACCTTGAATATTCAACATTTGTGTTGTACTGATAACCTTTGAGGAGGCTTAACAGCAAGTTTTACTACTTGTAAACATACTACAATGAGATTAGGAGTCTACAGCCATGGTAGTGGCCCTGTGAGGCTGTACTTAGCATTTAGCTCAAAACACCGCTGTGTCACACTAACATCAGTATGCTAACATGATGATGATTAGCAGGTAGTGTTTACCTTCCAAGTTTACCTTATTAGCATGCAATACAACAGGTATATGCTATATATAGAAGCCTTGTTGTGAGTACTGGTATCCAGTACCAAACCAGATCATTGAGGGGAAATTATGTCTTTGTTTCAATACTTTTCTTAAAATTATGTTAGGAAGGAAAATGGTGTCCTCATACTTGCCACTACTGTAGTAAACCACCATGTTTACAAAGCACACTGCGCTGGCCTTGACTGGTGAACCCACAAGACTTCATACAACAATGTTTAAAAAATGTGCAATATCAGAAATCTGAAACATCGGTAAAAAGATGAATTTAGTTCTCCAGTTTCCCTGCTGGAAGAAAAAAATAAGACGGGATAACTTAAGTACAAGGACATGGCATGCTGAAATATTCTTTCTGCCTTAAAATATGTATGTGGTCTGTGCTTTTCCTTGACCCCCTTTAGGTTTCTCCGATCCGGAACAACTCAGCCATCTGTCTCTGTCTCTCACTCTCACACATGCACACACGCGCACGTACTTAAACGCAGGAGGACACATATATATACGAACACCAACTTAACTAAAACAGACAAACCACTATTGGCCTGAGGAAGACAGAGAATTGCGTGGTGGTGATCTACAAGGGCAATTCTCTATTTGGAGCAGCGCATTAAACATGCTTTTAAAGAGCTGGCGATAAAATGTGAGGCTTGGGAATTGGAGAGATGAATCCTTCTCGACAGACTTTTCCCTGGCTTCTCTAGCTCTAAATTACTGGGTTTGGAACTAGCCAGGGAAGACTGGAGAGATCGAAAAGTGAATTTATTTCCCTGTGATGTGGGAAGGCTCAGGGAAAAATAAGCAAATTACACAGAAGAGGGAATAACAGGGAGGAAATCCAATCCAACGGACTATCGGACAAAATTGTTGTAGTGTTATAAGTTGTTATGGTGTGCAAATGTGAAGAACCAAATAGTTATTTAGGTAATTTTAAGGAAATTCACCTGCATACTGCTGCTCATAAATTCTAGAAATACAGTACTCCAGGAAAATTGCCACGAGAGTAGTAGTAGTAGTAGTGCAGAGTACTTGAGAAAGCATTTTCTCCCAGGAGCAACAGCCACAGGATACATTCATTAAATAAGACTTAATTTTGATTACCTGAAATTGTTTTGCACTTCCTACATACTTTACCACCCCAACTGTATTTGATTACCACACTATAGTTCATGCAGTCTTTCTCCATTTATTGTGTTTACTCTTCTGAACACCTGGGAGCAAAAAATAAACTTTGCCAAAGATAGCACAAAAACGTGACTGGATTACTTGTTTATGTTTTAGCATTTCTTGACAGTCCATACTGTAGCCCACAGTTACTGTTGTTACTTGAAAAATACTTGTGTTCGGACCGCAGTGTCACTTTCATCTGACCAGTTTACAGCTCTGGTCTGCGTCTTTAACACCCCTGGTTTCATTTTCATTTCAACATCCTAAAATCACTGATAATAGGTGCTTGTTGGTGAAAACCTGGAACTTCAGGTCATCAGCATCCCTCATTTCACGCATAAAAGTCATAATTATCGCAATATTCTGACTTTTTTCTCGAAATATTATAGTTTATTCTTGTAATTTTACAACTTACAGTGGCCCTAATACTCTGTCGTACAAACCAAATACCGAACTCAATTTAAATCCAATCTTACTACACCACCAGCTCGTAAAACACTTCTAGATCAACATGATTAAAGGATAACACACGAGTGTAGAATGAAATGACACTTTCACCTCTGATGATGAATTTTGTCTGCAGTGTATTATGCAGTAACAGTTAGTGTCTAAAGGGAAATCAATTCTAAATTTTAAAACAAGTTAAAATTCACAACAAGCCACATTCGCTGTTTAATGATCTGCCAACAGAATCCAAATTGTGTTGGCATTGAATTGTTCTCAGTGATAAAAGACATTTAGTACAATCATGGTATTCACTGCCACGAAACATTCTCCTCTCCAGCAATGACTGGAACCCTCAAATTGAATCAAATGTACGTGACCTAACAGGCTCTCCATTATAAATATCGCACGTCACTGATTAGCCCACTTCCCCTCTGTGCGCTCCACCTCTTTCTCCTCCCCACCTACTGTAAGAGGTATTGAAATGGATATAAACCTTCTCAAACCAAAGAAACAGCAATATTTGGTATTTGTATTCTTTTTTTTCCGCAAGGACCAATCAGGTATGAATTCATCCGGACCAGCAGGGATATCTCAGCATGTCCGCAAAACCCAACAGTCTACTCGTTCCTGGCTGCTTCAAATTATAATTTTAAAAAATAAGCAAAGAAAGAAACAAACAAAAAAGAGCTCTTGGGTTAAAAATCAACACTGAATGGAAAGAACCACAACAGCACATTTTCATGAACACATTTCCACCCCAGATAACAATGGAGGGTTTGTTGTTCCCCTCCGTGCCTTTTTCCTTCTTCCAGCCCTTCTTGCTGCATTCATCAGAGCTACGCAACCTCTCAGAGGGGAATCTGGGGCTCTGAATGGACACTGAATGGAGGGAAATGGATGTGATTTCCAAAAGAGTTATTAAATATGGAAGGATTTTTGCTGCATGCAAGCATGTTTTCTGTCTCAATCAAGCAATTGATAGTAACCCAAGAAAGTAAACTCTTCTGCCATTTTGCTCAGCTAGTTTTGAGACTCTACATCTATACAAGCGATTTCTCAAAGTTTAAAGGCTGTGCTAGAGTATTATACTGTATATTGACGTACAGAAAATGTGTGTTTGCAAGTATGCATTGCTTTTTAATGGTATTATTTGTGCCCAAGTGTCGAGAATTCACAAACTCACTAAACACACAGATTTCCATTTCAAATTTTACTGCGGAAAGCTCCAGGCTTTTTTAAACAATAGCAGTATGTATGTTTGCTGTTCAGCAGGGTGTATCAGAGCCAAGCAGGCTTTTAGTATGGCCTTAAGGGCCTGAATGCATATGGAGTAAAAGAAGGAGAGTCTTTAGGGTAGCATGGGTTCACACGGTCACAGAGTAAAAAGCAAAATCAGGCGAGTGTAAAGACAGTGAATCCAGAAAAGAGTTTGGACTGTCTTGTGTCTTCTTGCACACACATCTGCTAACAAGGAGCTTTATGAAGAGGTCGTAAGAACAAGAGCTTGTCTTAATATTGGGCACATGACAACTTAGCTATATAATGTATAACCCAATATAGTAATAATTGAGCCTTTGAAAACAAAAGATAGAAATGGAATCCAATGAGATGTAACTCAAATGTAAAAATTAACACACTAAAAATGTTGAGTTGCACCCTGGGACTTTCTCTAATATTTAACACCCCCCATTCCCTCCATTTACGTTGATTTATAAAAAGTAAAATGAACAATGGATCGTAACTATCACCAGAGTTCTTT
Organism: Oplegnathus fasciatus; assembly: GCA_003416845.1. Classification (NCBI taxonomy): domain Eukaryota; kingdom Metazoa; phylum Chordata; class Actinopteri; order Centrarchiformes; family Oplegnathidae; genus Oplegnathus; species Oplegnathus fasciatus. The sequence goes on along the minus strand of NTHP01000066.1, from coordinate 1,584,612 downwards.
CAGCCTATCCACTGCCTGAAAAGAGTAGTTTTTGAACAACAGTAGTTTCTATTTAACTAGTACTCTGGAGTCATGACTGAAAATAGCAGTTAATAATGGAGTCAAATTTAAGTGGAGACTGGGCTTTCAGGATGAGGTGTGCAGCATGGGCTCACTTCATGTAGAACTACCAGCTGTCAACTTGGCTAGCTGTTAGCTCACCGCCAGCCAGGGCACCTTTTACCCTCCGGTAAGTCAGACCTGCCTATCTGCATTACATTACATTCAGAAATTTAGTTAACACCGTAATTCGGGGTCACGCACAATAAGTGTGACTGCAAACTGCTCCTAAATTCCTAGACCACAACGCTAGGGGGTGGGAAAAATATTAAGGTGAATGTAATGGTCAAAGGCAGGGGGAGCTGAAATTAAAGTAATAATCAGGCAACAAAATAATTTCTGTTAATGATTAGGTAAAGAAATAAGCACAAGTAATGATTAGATGTAAAAATAATTACCTGTAATTATCTTTAAGGTGGAGAGGATGGTAGGTGAGTGGCAAGACAGAAATTGTATCTTGACATAATGAATTTCCACTTATATTGTTACATCATTTCAGTCTAATGTATACAGTAGATAAATGAGATGTGTTAAGGTCTCAATCATAAAGGCTCTAAATTGCCCAAATTACATACAATATAATCACCGTTATTTGAAAGCCAGGTTTTGAAAGAGAACTCCATCTTTCTGTTTTTTGACTGATCACCATCTATATTAAATTCATTTTGTGAATGCTGTGGACATAAATATTAGCATTTGAATAGCTTTGTACATTTTAGTTAAAGGGGAGCTTTACACATTAAGATCAATTTATGTGTCATTGGAGTACTACACAGCCTGTGAAAATAATTGTATAATGTCTTGTGTGGCTCTGGAGTCGCTTTCTAAGTCTGAAAAAATAACCCTGATGATGCCTCTTTACCTTTCTACTTTCTGCTTTATCCCCCATTTTCTTTCCACATTGCCCCTTTTTTCCCTCTTTCCCATCTCCTTCTCTCTTCTTAATTCCTTTCTTCTCCCATGAGGCTGAGCTAGTTTGAAGAGCCTCTGCGTTAAACGTAGTGACGAAGACTGAACAGTGGGCTGTTGCTCTGCACTAAGCTGACACCCTACCCACACACACACACACACACACACACACAGAGAGATAGACAGACACTTATCCACCCACATACTGCGGACTCTGACTCTATGAGGACTACAAAAGAAACTGATTCACAGGGCCACTGCATTGTCAGCCTCCACAATAGACCTGATGAGATTGAGACCACACAAACACACACCTACGCACACACAGACACACATAGGGTTTTCTTCCATTTTGGGGGGTTAAGCTTTGCTTATGCTTGACGCAGCATCCCCGCACAAAAAAAGTGACGTCATTGCGCCTCTTGCATTGAGCACTCTGCAAGTCGTCGCGTGTGTGGTCGTGCGCTGAGTGTAAAAGCCTCTGTGCACGCTATGTTTTTCCCACGACACTGTACTGCAGGTAAAATTGTTTACCTTGATGACGTGTTGGATGTGTGAAAGGCACAAACAGTAAGAGCCTGTCGCCTGCAGCCATCTTCAGTTCGCTGTGGCTGTTCCTCTTTGTACTATTTCTCCCTGTAATACTTAAAACTGATTTGCTAACCAAATAGCCAGAATATGTCCATATCTGGTTGATTTTTAAGAATAGCACCACTAATGGCAACTTGGTGACAAACACATTGCAATTCCTATTTTTTTTTTCACAATAAAACATCCCACTGGTTCACCAGTGGAAAGCCATAAAGAAACCATGATAATACCATGGTAATCCACAGTCCTGGACAATGGCCCTAATGAGTTGGGAAAAATGCTAATTCACCCCCAGGTAGAATGGAGCTGCTACTGGCATGTCTTGTGAAATGGAGAGTCATTGACAGCAACCCATTGTAGAGAGTGAGCTGGAGAGAAATACTCCCAAAGATGAGAAAATGTGAGAAAGAGAGGAACAGACAGAGGATGGAGAAAGAGTGGGAGAAAGAAAGAGAGAAGATATTTTGTGCGTGGGAGAGGAAGAGTGCAAGACAGAGACAGACACAGAGAGCCTGCATGGAAATGAAAGAGGAGAAACAAGACAAGGGGAATACCAAAAAGTGTGTTTGAGAGAGTGCGAGGCAGTCTGACACACACACGGGCTACACAAGAACAGCAGAGTGAGAGACTGCAAAAAGAAAAAACAACAATTAGGAAAAGAGTACACGACAGCAAAAGAAAAAGAGAGAGCAGGAGAGATAGAGACGAGCGGGAGGAGAAGAGGGTACAAGACAGCTTTTATTACACAACATGTGCTGTGGACAGATGGTGGTGAATTATGTATTAAGGCTTTTACACTGCTCCTGTACTTTTGCACTAGAGTAGAAAATGAGCCTGCATGTGGAACAAAATGTTTAGCTAAGTTTTCACATCTTAACCCAGAGGGCTTTTTAAAAAAAAAAAACATTAATACAACAGGACATACAAGTGAAAATCTACACAAAACTAAAGCACACACACAGATGCATTGAAGTATTTTTGTTTTCATTTATTAAATTCTATTATTTCTATTATTTTTTAACAGAATTCTGATTAAGAATTGTTAATGAATTAACATTGTTTTGCATCTGAAATTAAAGGATAAGGCTGGTGTTATTCTAGATTTTACTTATCAGCAACAAATCTCATGAAAAGACCAAAAACAATATGTTAGTTCATCTCACAATACTACTTCCCTATTAACTGAACTGTGAAGATGTAAATCTTGAACAAAAACAATGTGGCTCATTGAGTTTTTAATAGTTTTTAGACAACAATGGAGCTCTATGGCACATAAGAAACAGATCAGGTGGCTACTTGTCTTTTCATTGAAAATCTAGAGTATCGCATTTTTGCAGCATTCCCAAAACATCAGTTAAGGTCATTATTTACAGATCACCAATACATGGGACAATTTACTGCAAACAACATGCCAAATTCTTCATGTTTTGAAAGAAGATTCTTTTTTAACTTATTTCTGTCTGTCTATCTGTGTTTTGGCAGGATCTCTAAAAAGTTTATTTGCATGAGTGTTTTGGAATGACTGGACAAGAAAGATTATTCACGAAGTGGTTTTAGCGGGATGTGGAAGTGCGTGTGGGTCTTTTTTCCAAAAGTCGTAGAACTTCAGAACTGATTTAACTGTGCAGCACTAAATCTTGTGTTACTATCAAATGAGACAAAAACAATTCTAGGGGTTAGACACAGAAGCTCTGTTTCCAAATAATTCTGGCAGTAGTAGGGGTGACTATTGAAAAGCAATAGTGCCAAAATTGCAATGTGGTGTGCATTAAATGGTTAAAAAGCTTAAAAGTGGCAGCATTTTTTGAAACAGTATGTCTAATGTCATGTTGCAGCTGCAGGACTTCATGGACAGTCGGGTAAAAAAAAATCGGGCTAATCCTAACTGGCATATTGACAGAGACATGTGCTCAACTAAACGCCATATACTTTCCAACATCTGTCAGTCCTTGTTTCAAAATCTCAATCTGTGTCAATCAGCGTCACATAAAAATTATTACCTGACTGCAAATTCTCCAAATCAAGCACAGACAGGTCTTCCAGCAGGGGTTCGACATTACAGTTCAGGTCTTTATGGATCTTTATGCAACTCCTCCAACTCGCATAGCTCAGAAAAACAGAAATTGGTCTACTGCAAAAACCACAAAACTGCAGTGCAAGCCATTTGGAACAAATACGGATGGAGGGAGGAATGAAAAGAGCTGGGATGACATTTGCTTCACACCCAAGTGAGTTTGTAGTCATGCAGTTCGCCCCCTTCCCCCCCTCCCAGTGATGGACTTGGAGCAGCCCACCCTGTCTGCTGCCAGTCATATTGGCCTTCCTGGCACGACGGCCCGTCAGAGGTCCTGCCAAGGCTGGGAACGCACAAGTCCTCAGGCCAAGGGGACACATGCTAGTAAGGGAATTTGGCAGTAATGGAGTGTAAAGAGAGAGACAGGGAGAAAATGGCAGGGAGAGGGAGAGAGACAGAAAGTGGGAGAGAGAAGAATACAGAATACAGAATACTGAACGCAACAGAGGAAGACAGGAGGAGGACAAAATGCAAAAAGACCCAGAAAGAAGCCATGATTTGTAAAAGAGACAGCCTAAAAATGCTGTCAGCATAATTAAAATTAAATGATTGGAAGTCATCCTCTGTTTCTTTCCAACTCACAACTCTCTCCAACTCTTGTCTGTAAACAACACTGTTAATGAGACACAATCTTTCCCTCTGTTTCTCACACACACACAGACACAAACATATACACTATCTCCCACACAAACTCATACCTCACAGACAGCACACACAGCTTCACACTAGCACGCAGATGTAATGAGAGTTTGGTGTTTACACTGCGAAGACTGATGGCTGTCATTAAGTCGGAACGTGTCTTGCTCCGTGAGATAAGTTTATTTGGAACTTGGCTTGCATGAAGGGCATTTGATTGTGATTTCTACATCTCACAGGCGTGTTCCACCAAAAAAAATCACACGTGCAAATACTAATACCAATGAACAGACATATAATTCAGCATCAAGTATGCAAAGGTATTACATAGGCAATTCAGAACTCCTGCTGTTTTCTGAAATTTCCAAAATGCTAATGTGTGTTCTTTGATATGACTTGTTTGGGACCAACTGCATGTGTGAAATTACTTGATCTGAATCTGTGATGAAGTTGGTGCACAACCAACAAACGAAACACGTGAACACACCTACCCACTCGCCCCATTTTCAGAGAATCTGCCGGCTGTTTATCAATGTTAAAAGTAAGCTTTGAACTAACCCTCAACATAAAACCTGTATTACATTCATTTCCCTAAAATCATTTTTGTTTTGTTTTGTCTTTTTTCTGTTTCTTTTCACTTTCATTTCACCCCCTGATTATAATCACTTGAATTTCGGGAAAAACTAAATGTACAAAGAAAGAAAAACAAATTCTTATGAACTGAGAGCAACCATGTGAGCAAGCTGCTGTCTGTCTCCAAAGTAGATACAGTTTATCAGATAGACCTGAAGCGCATAACATGGTTGCATGGTTTATTGGTTTTCATCACACACACACACAAACACACACACACGATCAAACTGTCAGATATGTGTGCACAGGTGCTGTATGTGTGTTGTGCAAATATGACAGGACAGCTTGGGTTTGTACTGTTTACATTTCTGTTTATAAAACCATTTTATATAAGAAATCAGATATCACACTATGACACTACATCACACATAGACACATTATGAAGATGCAACTCCCAGAAACACAAGATAAGCACACGCTTGCAAACATTCGTACGCATGTGCGGGACAGAAGCACATAAGGAACAACAGGAAAACACATGCACACACAGCATTTGTACACATACAAAAACATACAGAATCACATACACATGCCAGCACACAAGAAAACCCTCTTCTCTCTGTATCTTTATAAATTAGTACGAGCTTCAGTGTGTTGATGCGTTTGTGTAAATCTATAATGTGTGCCACTGTATGTATTGGTCATGCATGCTCATGTAAAAACCTCAAACACACACACACACACACACACAGTGTAGCAGTGTGACTGTAGTCTTAGAGAACTGAAGCCTTAGACTAAATCCAAAAGGATGTTGACATTATTTCGCAATTACACAGCTAATTGCTGTCTTCTTCTCTGTCTCACACACTCACCTGTGCAGAAATACAATCTGTTTACAATACACATTTACACAGAGGTAGAAACTAGACTGGGGTAAACTGGGGTATTCTGTTGCACATATGATGCAAACTGCAGCTTTACTCTGATGTCAAACACAGGTTTATCTTTTCCATATGCATAATGTATGGTCGACTGTGTTTTACAGTATCGATGGGTGTAATGGTAATAATGTCTGTGTGTTCATCCGTCTGTGTGTGATAGATATATAGATGTACATAGTGTTTTAGTGTTTGGCTCTGGCTTCAACATATTTATAGAATGTGGAGCACAATACAGTGCAGAGGCTCTATTTTTTCTTTATATCCTCGGAAGCTATTCAGCACCTGTTTACAATATTCAAATCTCTGTTCTTGTATTCATGTCTTAAAAATATGCATGCTATTATTGAGCTGTGTGTTTGCACGGCAGTGCGCGTCCTTGTACCAAATCTCCTGAAAAGGATTGAAAGATTAAGAGGAAGGCCTCACTTTCTTAATTTAAGGTTAAATGCGTGTGTTGGGAGGGTTGTGCTGCCTCTGGTACCGGTCTCTCCTCCTCTTTCTCAACCATTCAACCTCTTTTCATCAGATGCAACTCCCCGCTGCGAGCATTTTGACAAATAAAGTCTTCTCCCGACTTGCTGAGGTTGCTTTTAGTTCAGCTACTGATGACACAGTGAGAAACTTCATGAGGGAGGAAGGGAAAGAGAGGCGGTAAGCCACCTCAGGAGAATTTGCCATCATCAAGTTCAACTTGGAAAAACAAAGCAGGTTTTAATTAATACTAAATGAGTAATTGATGAACAATGCGGCATAATGTGTTTAGGGGAAGCTTGTTTGATCATGTAGATTAGAGATGGTGGGCTGTCTAACACACACAAACAAACTTACGAAACAATACTTTAAAGCCCAGTTGTGTGTGGGGGGGGTATATAATTCACCAGCTAGTTTGTCTGTTCTTGTTTTTGTGTGTGCGTACTTGTGTGTGAGAATGACTGCGTCTGTCAACAAGGGGATAACTGGTAATTAGCATTAACTTGCCTGCCTGTGTTTCTTTGGACCCAAAGTTATTGTAATGCAGGTGTTAATGTGACTTTGAGAATATTTTTGGGTGACTAATAACTAACAAGTGGGAATGTAAAATGAAACGCTGTTAAGGGATTCAGCTCAAAAGTCTAGACTCAGTTTGGATGGTTGTGCGATTTCTGTGTGGTTAAAGAAAGTGGATGTAGTCAGATGATTTATTGACTTAGAACAGTTACACCGTACGCTGAATCATTTCAATAAGTTTTAACACCCTTTTCAACCAGTGCCAGAACATTTGTACTATGTAATATTTTAAGAGATAGCTAATACAGGTGCATAGTGGAACACTTCATTTATAGGTGGACCCGCACTACTGTATGTGTTTTTAAGACAGTACTCACTTTAAAACACTAAATAGAGCCCATAACTTTTGTTTTTCTGTGAAGACATTGGAAATACTCATTTGACATGATTTCATCAACATCAGCTTCCTTAAAATGTTAGATTATTGCAAAAGGGTAGAAACGATGATACTTTTACAACTGTAAAACAATGATAAACATAACAAAATGCATGTGTGGGGAAATCTACTATGAAATACACTATATGGCCAAAAGTATTTGGACACACAGACTTTATGACCATGTGATTGTTGAATGTCTTGTTTTTGTTTTCAAGTGTGTCTTAAAACAATAGTCAGGAGCCCATATGAACATTGAAACATGTTTTGCTTGCTGTAGTCAGGCCTCCTGTTTATATTGCCAATTAGACATCCCTTCCTAATGTGCTTCCAATTTAAGTGATGGGAGACAAAATCCAGAGTCCCTGTTCTGTGCAAAAATGCATAAAAAAGTTTATCTGAAGCTAACATTTGCTCTCATTCAGCCAGAAGAGCATTAGTGGGGTCAGGCACCAATAAGACCTGGCTCACAGTTCATTCAATTCATTCCAAAGGTGTTGGATGGGGTTGAGTTCAGGGCTCTGTGCTGGCAAGTCAAGTTCTTCCACACTAAACAATTTCTTTATGGACCTCGCTTTGTGCACGGGAGCACTGTCATGTTGAAACAGGAAAGGGTCTTCCTCAAACTGTTGCCATAAAGTTGTAAGCACACCACTGTCTAACATATAATGTAACATATCAACATATTGTATGCTGTACCTTTCTGAAATGAAAACAGCTCTAGACCTTAAGTGGGGATGTCCGCATACTTTTGGTCATATTGTGTAAATAAATACCTATATAAATAATATCTTAATTAAAGCATTAGGTGACATGATACAAATCTGTACAAAGTAAGAATAAGGCATTCAGTTATCAACACTGTGAAATCATATCAATCAAATAAGGAGTAGTTGTTGCAGATGTCGTTCAGGAGTAACACCACAATTTAAACCTATGAAGAGGAGTCCTTCAACCTGTAACTGGTATCATATTTTGAGGTCATTTGTAGACATAACTCTCAACAACACTCTCAGAAATCCAAAGCAGTCTGTTGTTTCTCCTCCACCACAACACTTGAGTATTCCTTTTCACATTTGCATATCCATAATTTCAATTCCCTTGACATCTTCCCTCCTCATATGCTTATGATCTAGTAAATGAGAGCAGTTGAGGTATTACACACTGCGAGAAAGAGAAGGTAAAGCTTTGAAACACATCTTTATATCTAGATTCAGTTTGAGCTTGCTCCAGCGAAATTTACAATTTAAAAAACCAAATACGTCTGACAGCGCCAAGGCAGCTGAGGCTCACCATCTGATCACATTTGACTAGGCTTTAAACACACCTCCTAGGTCACTTATCATAGTAAGAATCCAACACCATAATTACATTTGATATCTGCAAAAAAAACCTTGAGATACTGCGAACTAAACTACCTGAGGTAAAGTCCCATTATTGCCGATTCAGCTGTAATGGCTCAGTACTGTTAATGGCAACAGACACACAGAACCTGCTCAGAATTCAATATATTCATCAGAACCCTGATTTAAATAATGGAATGGGGTAAAAAGTGGTTTAATTTTTCTAAAAGTGCGAAGTAAAACAAAAAAGTTAATTCAAAATATGAATATGAGGGTGAAAACGATGACCTCATTGGCGGAATTTTTAAGATTATCATTGAGTTGGATATCACGTTTTTTTATGTTTTTATTACATTACAATTTAACAGGTGCCGTTACATCCATTCCTTATCAAGGTTTTTTTTCTATTTGCAGGATTATTTAAAGGATAAATAGTTTGGCAGACAGAACACAGTGGTGGAGGATCAGTGGAAGGAGAAATAGGTGAGAACAAGGGATGGAAGACAGGAAGGAAGTGAATCATAGAGGTATAACTTTGATAGAAAAGGCAGTACAAAAACTAGAGGGGAGGTGGGAATTGAAGAAACACTACCTCCCCTCTCTCTGCCAGGTCATGACACAGAGAGAAAGATGGAGCGCTGCCAGTGCCAAAATCCTGCCAGCAGGTAATGAGAGGAGCATGGATGTAAAAATGCCTCTCCTACTTGTCTTCCTCCTCCCATCCTGCCATCCCGTCTGCCGAGGCTGGGCTGGTAAAAGCCTTTATAGCTCGTTCTAAGTCATTATCACGTGTCACTCTGACGCTAATATACCTCCACTCTCCTGCTCTACAGCCAGCTCGAGAGAGAGAGAGAGAGAGAGAAAGAAAGAGGCACAGAAATGGGCAAAAGGACAAAAAAAAGTGGGAGCAGTACACCGGGAAAGATATGGCAATAGGGAGTGAGAGAAATTGTGCGTGTTTATGTGTGTGTGGCGGAATAGATGCCTGCTTGAGCGTGTGCGTTTTACACCTTGCGCATGACTGGAACTGAATCCATTTAGAGGGGAGAGAGGTTCTCAATCTGACTGACAACTCTTTCCACATAGTTAAGAATCACAAGCAAACAGTCCGTGTGGGAAAGTGCAGTTATAACTCTGGGATGCTGAGGGGAGATAGAGGCAGCAGAAAGAAGCCGACTGGCTTTCACACACGATCATGCACACACCACTGCCTCAGACCTCTCATTCCCTCTGCTCTGAACACTGCACTGCACAAGCTTATGCTGATTATTCTACATACTATAATGCAACATGCAGCTCACATGCAGCCACACGGGTATGCCAAGAGGCCACCTGCGTGAACACACAAACACATTTTTTTCCAGTCCTCTGTGCTTTTTTATTTTTTTTAAACTCCATTGACCTTGAGGACAAAACAAGTACTACTTTTTCTCTCCACTCAAAAGAAGTTTCATAATCTTCACAGGTAGTCTTCCATTCCAGTGCACTTTCCCCAAACAAATGTTCCTCAATCTAAAAGACAAGATTTATGCATCAACACACAATGAAATTTCACATCAGCGAAACAGGCTTGACGCTCTCAGACTGCAGAGGTTGCACATTGAAGATGAACAGGTAAAAAAGCAAAACGTGGGGTTTCCACATCAACACACTCCTGTCAAAACAAAGATGCAAAGTAATTCCGAGAGTGTCAGCTAAAATGTCTGAGATATAAAAGGTTTTAAATGCAATTCCACTTCCCCCCGTTTTTCCTGCATTGTTTAGTTTACTGGAAACATCCTTGTTCTTGCTCGTACAAACAGTTGTGTCGTCAGTGTTTATTTATTTATTACGGAGCTTTAACTACTTTGGGGGTTTAGTATCAAACATGTCCTCACAGACTGTGTTGACATTTTGTAAGAGGGATTTGGAGCACAATTCACCAGAATCACATTACAAGTTGCAGTCAACAGAAATGAGGGGAAGGAAATCCGTGTCTCTTGACATCCCCGCTGACAGAGTAAATATTGATTTTTTATTTTTTTTTTCGTTTTTGTAATGCACAAGACTTTTACAGTGGTAATAAACTGTTAAAGCTGCAAAATGTATATTTGTTCTCAAATGGCCTGATCCTACAGTATGCACAGCAAGTAACCACCAGGCAAAATGTCAAAGATAATTCAGCATTGAGTCAAACAGGGAGGGGAATCGCACCTTAATCAATGCGGCCTTCTCTGTATTGAAAAAGCTTGTTATGACTGACAGTGTCTCAGTGTCTCAATGCCATGTGTCACGCCATGATGTCGGCGCTCTGCAATGTTACGTGCCCTAACAAAACAACAAAATAACGAAACTTTCTCATAATGAAGTTGTGAAACTTGAATGTGACAGTATGTGAACTATGCAGAGAAATATTCAGCTAACAGAACTAATCACAACGGCATCAGGGAGCGCCTCTCTCTATATGCAGCCAGTAACAACAAAGATACAATTTTTTTTCCTTCCATGTTGTCCTCACCAACAGCTGTGCGCAGTCAAATTCAATTACTGAAGCCAATATAAACTGATAAACAATTGCCTGTTAATTAGTAACCAGGGTACGTTATTATTTTACTTAAGTCCAAAAGAGGATAAATAGATATCTAGATACAATATATGTACATAAATACATATACACAGTACATTTAGCCAGTACAGTGCAGCCATTTGGTGTCAGAGGGAGACACACACATACTTAAACAACAGTAAACAGGCAAGTTAGACAATATGTCACCCTCGATTTTTAGTTCAGTATCTTTTGAACCTCCCCGTAAGGCACAGCAGTGGCCACAGCAAAAAACAAATAATTCCCTCCTTAAGCTGTAATAATGTGCTGAATGTTCATAAGTGCTTTTATATGAATATGAGGCAGGCTGGTGAAAAAGTAGCAAATCCTTCACTGCATGAATAAAACTCTGGAAAAATGGAACAAACCGCCCCGTTGGAATACCATTAGTTTGAAATCAGTGGAAGCTGTGTTCCTCGGGGTACTGTATAATAATACCGTATGTCAGGTTGTGATAAGCAGGAGGCAATAGGCACACCCATTAAAACTAATTGACAAGTAGGATAACAAGTACTGGGGAGTGTCAGTCTCTCTCTGTCACATACACACTACATACACAAAATAAAACTCTTTTGCTCTGCAGTCCTGTCTCTTCTGTTCTTATGTATTTTCCCCTGTTTATTTCTCTTTCTTTTCTATATACGTCACTTTCAGACTCCCAATTGAGCAAATACCCTTAAAGTTCTCAAACTCAAACTTCCTTTAGCAAAAGCTTTCTCTACCTATCATCATTTTTGCTTAGACCCCATAAGCACTGAACAATAAATCTCACGCAGCAAGCTGAAATTCACTTAGTGGGTTTCGAATTCAGCAAGGTGAAGGTTGCTGGAGTTTAATTAATTTCCATGGTAATAAGGACAGAAGCAAAGTGGTGTAAAAGTCATAAATGTCACACAGTGCATTTATTAAAACTGGAAAGAAGAGCTAAAAATGACTAAATTCTGGCATCCATCCATTTATCAGTCCTTTTTTTTAATATCAGCTTATTCGCTGAAGGGTCACAGGGAGGTTGGAGCCTATCCCAGCATGCACTGGGATAAACAAGGAGCATACCCTGGAGAGGTTGCCAATCTATCAATGGGATAACACCTAGACAGATACATTCACACTAGCTTTCAAAAATAGGGGCAATTTAGAATTTCCAGTTCACCTGAGCTGCATGTCTGTGTGTGGGAGGACACCAGAGCACTGACAGGAAACATGTGCAAAGACGTGGAGAACATGCAAACGCCACACTGAAGGACCTAGATTTGATCCTCAGACCATTGCTAAGCTGATCCGCAGTGCTGTCCAGAGTGTTACTGAATGTGCATTAACTGATTTTTTTTGCCACTTGGGGGCAGTAGAACAAGCTGAAAAAGCAACATCTGACATACCGCAATCTCCTTATGAAGTTGACATGACGAACGTGTTAGCAAAAAGTTGCTTGTATACACATCCAACAGACATGGAGAATTACACATTAGCATTCATTTGGAGTCGTGTTTCCAGCCATCTGGCGAATGTTTGTCCAATATTCACTCTCCCTTCAGCTCTGTTTTGCTCTCTACTAAGTCCCAAGGGAAATAGGTGGCTGCTAAATGTTCCACTATATTCACTAGCTTGTCGCTACCTTTGTCTGTTGGCTTTTTGGCTGCCCTGCAGAGTCTGGTTAGATTTCTCTCTGGGCTTGTCAATGCACGCGACCCCTCGCATATTATATTTAGTAATTTGATCTATTGTTAATATAAAAATCTTGATAAGAGCAGCTTTAAATCATGCCAGTGAGATTAAAAGGTAATGTGTTCTAGTAAGTGTCCAATATGGCGGCTGGACAGATGGGACCTACTGTCTGCTCTGACAGTTGGGGAGGGAAGGATTACAAGTTTCCATTTAGTTCAACTGAAAATGTGTTTCCAGGATGCATGGACCCGGATGGGCCTGAAGCTGACTTTATGTCCAGAACCACCAGGTGACACCACTGAGCACTGATTTAACAGGTTTACCAGGATCATGTCAAACCTTTCCGGTCCTTATACATACACAGTATACCGCACATAAAGCCTCTATCCCATGGGGCCTGACCCCTAAATTTGAACTGCTACACATGTCATGCATGGACTCCGAAGCCCATTTTGCTTATTGTCTCCTGAAACAATAATAAAAAAAAAACACTCCCTCATCTCCTTCCCACCTATGGCTCCAC